>OZ014470.1:29602712-29832456 GCA_963965965.1 Trididemnum nubilum
CTTAGGTTAGGGTTTTTTCTAAGATTGTCTTCCACAACAAATACACGATATTGTAGATTTTCTTTTTTGTGTAGCAGGTGAAGAAAATCAATAACCAGCTTGATCCCTCTTGCTGTGGAGTCATTGCACACTCTCAGGCTGTAGATAGTATCTTTTGCCATGGCATAACCACTCAAAATTTTTTTTCAAGTTATTTTTAGCATCACCAGCTTACAAAATCCTGCACCAAATCTTTTTAATAACTTTCTGTCAGCATTTGCAGTCACTTTATGCCAACGAAAGCTCCTCATTTTATGGGGTTAAGGAAACAAGCTCTCTAGTTAAATACCAGGTATGTCTGGCCATCAAGAGAAGGCAAGAATAGATAAACTTATTTCATTCCTTCGTAGCAACACAAAGTAGAAATTAATTGGCATTTTTTTAAGAGTGCAACGGGAAAGTTGCTAAGAACCTTATGGTCATTAAGTCTAGCAACCATTCTCTTTATCAGGAAGGAAATTCATGCCAGCATCATGAAAGTTTTTCATTATTTTGTCTTAGAATCGTAACATTTTGAAGACTTCAAAGCCTACGGCCCGTCGTGAGCATGTACTTGATCTTTACATGTGCATAGAGAACTGTCGATAATATGAAAAAAAAACATGTCAACTGCATGAGAAAGTTTTTGTTACAAAATTTGAACTTTTTGTACAACAATACTTTAATATCTGCAGTAATGAATAGGATAGGCAGAATTCCAAATCTTGACACCCTGATACTAAATACACCTCTGTCACTAATTTTGTGCAGAAAGTAAGAATGTGTTGATTGCTGCCGTCAGCCAACTGCCTCATAGTTTGACTAGAATGATCAATAGTTTTACAAAAACAATATTGAAATAAATTTTTAGTTTTGTTGTACAAAAAACAATACACAAATTTAGCAACTTCAAATTTGAGCAATGGAGTACATTCCCAAAATCAGTCAATAATAAATTCTAAACAAGTACTAAAATTTATTTAAAGATATAATTGATTTCGGTCTCAAAAGACCATCAACAGTTTTTGAAAAAAAAAAGTAGGTTCGAGAGTTAAAAAGGGACAAAAAAGTGCACCAACAGTGCTTTAAACTTTGCTATACAAAATGAAGTCAGTGCGTATAACATTGAAAACAAAAGCACAGTGCCATAATGTACTTCATGTTTCATTTATTAATAAACCGTCTTCACAAAATTGTCATTTTGTACTTCTTCTGTATGGGTTTCATTATCTGGTCTGGGTTTGATTATTTGATTATCTATATTGATTATTTTGATTATATTTGATTATCTCTCCTATCAACAATCGCATTAAAATTGAATAGGCCATCAGTTTGCAAAATCTAAAATGATGAGTAATATGGGTTCGCTGAATCTCTGAAATGAGCACCAACAATGCATTTTTTCCTTTGATTTTATGCGAATTTAATTTTTGCATACATCTAGGATACGTGGCTCCCCACATTATTGTACAATACACTAGTAGTGCATGTACTAAAGCATAGTCGAGCTTTAAGGAAACGTTTGTTTTAGTTTATATGAAATTCAAACTGAGCAAGCTACAGTTTATCAGTATTTCGAGCACTCTTATTGCATGTGAACTAATAGACCCATACTGTGCAATTGCAAAATTCATTAATCTTAGTTTAGTCTAGTAAAAAGCATAGTTCATGAACTACCATTGATTCCGTACCGCGTTTCAAAAACTAAATAAATTGCCTATTGAAAGAACATTTGAAATAGTAGGTAGTAATTTTCTTCAAGAGGCTGTAATAACCCCACCCAACCGAAATGTTTTGTAAAAACAATTTGAATCTTTTGAAGCTAAGCATTACCTACAAAATTTTACTAAAATGTGTATAAATCAGTATTTGATACTCACCAAATGTTGCTTTAAAATGTACTTCTACAGTTTTGAAATGAATAATATACCGAAATTCAACCTCAAGAGGCTTAATATTTGATATCTTCAACTTTAAATTTCACCACTTGGTGGCAGCAACACTTATTAAAAGTGCAATATCTCTGGATAGGATGACTCAATTTCATTCAATTTTTTTAAAAGATGGAGACTAACATGGGGCATCTTTTAAAAATATGTTCACTTACACAACTTTTCCATATCGCCCTCTAGTGGCAAAAAAGGCAAATTTTTGGAAAGTGGGCCTCAAAATCGGCCCGGTAGGGAAGGTAAACGTTGACGAAAATTTTTGTAACTTGGTATTTATGATCTACTGATCAAACTGCAATACCAAAGAATAGTTCAGCAAAATCGGTAAAGGTTGGGGCGCCTGCAACACCCTACTGCATAGCCTTGCAGCTTAGAGGGAACATAGCATGGTTTGATTATTTGCAATTGGTAGATTACGATTACCACCTGTTGTAATTGATTTCTGATTACCGTTTTTTGAAAATGGTGCAGATGATTACAAATTACGATTATAATGAAACCATCTTTGGCAGTACTACTTAAGTTGGAAAGAAAGCTTAAAATTTAGGTGGCGGCACAGGAAGGAATTTTTTGGCTAGAAAGAGCTAATTTGCAAACAACCCTTTATCTTTTCCTTAACCCCTTTTACTTCTGCAACAGATCTTGGGGTGTGGTCCAATTGCTGAGTCACCCCGAAGTTCCTCCATTACCTCAACCGGTGGAAGAATGAGGTAGAATGACAGGCGAGGGCCTACCCTCGATTGCAGCATTGTATGCAGTATTGAGAGAGCTCTTCTTTTTTGCAGTTAATGAGTCTTTTGTGTTATCTTTATTACCTTTTACTGTCGTTGTCTGCTTTTTTTTCATGTTGATGATTGCATCTTTGCAAGAGCACATCTTTACGTTTTAGCCGTCACTTCTGTCATTACCACTTGAATGAAGTCGTAAGCAGTTTTAGCATCCATCCTCAATATAACTACAGTCAAACCTCAGTTATTGAACGATTCTGTTCTTGACCAAGTCAGTTTTCAACCAAAAAATTCGAGATTTTTATGTCTCAGACTTTGAACATAAATTTGGGTCAAGACCAAACTGAGAAGGGCGAACACAAATGTGCCATGATGCTGCATTCTTTTTTTTTTTTCGATCTTTGATGTAACTTGGCTGTTGTATTTTTTTTATTGTTTCATTATTGGTTTTTGGAATTTTTTCAAAATTTTTTGTGCGGTACAGTATCTTAACCTTTAATGTTTTCAATGTTTTAAACATACAAAATGTTTGTGTTTTTTTTCATCATCTTAGATAGGAAATCCTTTATTGAAACAAAACATAATCTATTTCCACCCATTTTTGTTTATGGTATACAGTATGCGGTACAGTTTATGGTGCAAAATAATAAAAAAATACTTTACAAAAGTTGTTGTCAAGACTTTGAATGGATTAAAATTATTTACTTTAATTCTAATGGAAAAAATTGTGTCGGATTTAAAACAAATCACTTTTTGAACAGCCTTCTCGAACTGATTATGTTCGGTAATCAACGTTTGACTGTATAAGGACATTTTTTCTTTTTCTTTCTGTTTTGTTTTTGTTAGGCGTTTGTTGTTTGCTCTTTTTATGCAGATGCGTATTTCTTTTCATTCTTCCAAGTAAACTTGTTTAATTTGACTCCTTCTAAAACATTTGGCTGACATAGGCAAAAAGGATGGTGGCGAGGGGGTAAGATTACATGGGTCCGGCAACTCAAGGGGACTTAAAAGCTGATAATTTTAATGGTTTGATAATTGATTTTAAACGAGTATAGTTGGATGGGGTAATTATTGGACAATTTTGAAAAATAATGCACAATTTTTACTAAGTTAAGCATTTAAGTTAAACTAAATATATCGAATGCAGGGGACATTTATCCCCCTTCCAGTATAAAATTAATTTATTGATCTGTAAGGTCTATGTAGGCTGAAATTTTAACATTTTCTTGAATTTGGGGTAGTTGTTGGACACTATTGGGGTAAAGGTTGGACAGCAATCCATCTGTCAATTAGCAGGTATTAAAAAGAACTGAAATATCACAAACTTGTGCATCATGAATTAACATCACAACAGCTTACTTATATCACAAAAAAGCACAATGTTTGTGATATTAACACATTAATTTAGCAGTCTAGTACCTCCACAAAATGTTTTATTGTTTAATTTTAAAAATTATAACTCACCTAGTTTTGTAGTTACATGCCAGTTAGAATACTAATGTTTTAGTCATGTGATAAGTTGTAGGGATGTTCATTTCAGAATATCTGCATATTCTACAATAATTTTGGATCTTTTTTTTGAATTGCAGAATCTTTCCAGAATATCGAATCCTATTGCAAATGAGCACAAAATCATACATTCTTAAACTCAGAACCTTGTTTTGCAAAATTGCAACACTATAGGGAAACCAACTAGACTTCAAACGAATAAATACTGGACACAACACAATAAAATTGCAACACTGTAGGAAAACCAACCAGACACCAAATGAATAAATACTGCACACAAATAAATTTTTACACCAATTGGCTGAAATTCATTCCAGCAGTTGCTCATTGCAATGCAGTCTGTTAATGGCTTCTACATGCAATCCAGTCAATTTATTCCACAACGCAGTGACTGTCGACCAGCGCTTGAAAAGCTTTGTTCTGAAGCTGCAGAAGTGGCAGGTGTGCAGAAGTACTTGTCACACAGCCGGTAAAGTGCTGTGTTAAATTTCTTTTTTGCTATGCCACCACTGAAAAGGATCTGTTGATTTTGCATTCTTTTCTTTTAGATAATTCTGAGTCTGTTGCAAAACAGCAGCTTCTTGTTTGACATCATTGCTTTCTTCATTCTTTTCAGCACCCAAAACAAGTAAACTTTGCATTAGTGAAGAGTATGCTGGTGCTGTGGCATGAGGAAGACAGTCTTGGGTCCACGACAACTGACCGCGACAAACTGACCGCAAATCAACTGACCGCGAGCAAACTGATCGCGTACAACGCCGATTGGCTGAAAAGGGCGATTCTAAATATATTTTTACTATCCCCAGAGCCATCTTGCCCAAACCCTCAAGGTGTGACAAAATCACTGCGACGAAATCAGTGACGAAACCACTGTAACGAAATCGTCGCTTCGCGGTCAGTTTGTTCGTGGTTAGTTTGTCGCGGTCAGTTGACTTGGCTCGGACAGTCTTTAGCAGTGTTGCTGTCACTCTTGTTACCAGTACTGTCAATTGATGAAGCTTCTGTTTCAATTTCGTTTTGAATTTTTAACCCCAAATCAACTTGGAAATAATTGTCTTTGTGCAATGAATGCAACCAGGTTGCCTTTTCATGGACTGATGAAACACCATCTTCTTGACAAAGCATATTTGAATCGCTCAGAAATGGATTTTTTTATTTTTCTTGAAAAGACTTTAACTGGTGTAAGATT
Source organism: Trididemnum nubilum (assembly GCA_963965965.1). Lineage (NCBI taxonomy): Eukaryota > Metazoa > Chordata > Ascidiacea > Aplousobranchia > Didemnidae > Trididemnum > Trididemnum nubilum. Next base: position 29,608,106 of record OZ014470.1, read on the forward strand.
TAAACCTGCAGTCGATGGTGACTTGTCTGAGAAACGTGCCACCAAACCTTTGATAACTGGCACAATTGCAGCTACAGTAATATATTGGTCCCCTTCCAAGTAGTCAGTGGCAGCTTTTAATGGTTCAAGTTGAGGAATTAGATGCTGAATTAATAGCCAATGGCTGTTCTGAAGTTCCACATGAGCAGCTCTGTCTTTTGCAATTTCTGGGTCACTGATTACTTGTCACACATACCACTGCAACTCGCACAGGCGCTTGAGCATTTGCAGTGTCGAGTTCCATTGTGTTGGCACATCAAGAAGATGAGTTTTGGCTTTTTGTCTGGCTGTCTGGCCTTGGTTTTGTTGCAGTTTATCTAATGTAGCTTTAGCTTTTGTTGATTGCTTGAAAAAGTAACTGGGTGCCTTGCAGCTACAGTTGCTGATTTTATGGCGTTGCAACTATGTAAAACATCTTTAATGCACAATTGCAGTGTATGTGCAGCACAGCGAATGTGCTCCCAGCCATGTTCAAAGTTCAACAGCTCTGCTGCTAGCACCATGTTAGCACCATTATCGTTTACCAAAGCCGCAACTTTATTTGGATCTATGCAAACTTCTTGCAAAATAGATCTGATCCAATCAGCAATATTGCTACCAGTATGGCCTTCAAACACATGCTTGGTTGCCAGAACATAATTCATCATTGCAGTGCTATCAGCAGTTGAAGGGATGCAGTGTGCAGTCACCGTTGTAAATGATCGAAAGTTCATCTCTGACCAATCAGCTGTCAAACCTACATAGTTATTGGCAAAAAGTTTTTTCAATTGAAGCAAGCAGTTCTTCTCTTTCAACTCAATCTTTCTAGTGAATGTTGATTGAGCTAGTAAGTCATAACCTGGAGCTAGTTGTTTCATGAGCGGTTTGAAGTGCTTGCCGTCTACCAAGCTAATAGGTCTAAGTTCACCAATGATAATGTTGGTAATAAGTTTAGTGATTTTGTTGCTGCATTGTGGAGTAATCTTTTTTTACAATAAATGATTCCAGCTGACTTTGTTTTGCAGCAGGTGGAGTGCATGACTCTTCTGGTTGATCCGTTGTCCTGCAAAAAATAATAGAAAATCTGGCCTCTATTCAAAGTTGTTTTTTTTATATTATACTGGTATAATTTACCTCTATTTTCCTAAACAATCAAGGTTTCGAAAGCATATATCATATTTCAATGTTTCATACAGTCCACCCATTGAGGTGGCATATGCCGCATACTTGGACAAGAGATTGTAAATCAAACCAAAAAAGGATTATTCCCTGCATCAAATTGGTTAAAATACACTTGGTTCATATGATACCATAAAGTAACAATAAAAATAAAATAGCACTGTATTATGTACCTTGTAGAAGTCGATGGTTGCTCAGAATTTTTGATGAAAGGGCAGATTCTGTCAGTCATGTTTTCGAAGTGTAACGAATGCATGCTTTGTTCTCAAGTGCTTAATGATGCTTCCATTGCTTTTGCAGTATGTGGGGACTGCTTTGCCGTGCGTACAGGTGACTTCATTTTTGGCATTGGGTTGGGAGAAATGCTTCCAAACGTCTGATGACTATTGCCGACCTGTAGGCATTTGTAAAAATTAATTTGATACCACAAAATCAATTCTGTAACTAGAATATACTTTACTATCAATGGCTAGAAATAACAAAATTGTTAAATGATAGCAGCTCACTTTTCTGTCTACTAAGCTTATCAGTACTTTAAGTTTAAGTATCAGAGTTTTTTCTTGAATAATTTTTTGTGCTTGGTATTCCTGTTGCAAAAACTTAAACAGTCCATTTGAAACAGACGTTGACTTATCATTGTTAGCTAACCACTACTTCTTAACTTCATGGTTCTTTGGTATACATAATCTATTCTCTTCTTATTCTCAGCTCCTAGGTAAACAATGCTGCATTACCACAAATCTTCATTACGTATCTGTTAACTATCATTCACTTTCGGACAAACAATAATGCTCATTGACAGCAATATTGCTACTGCTGAGTAACAATAGTAATTGCTCGATCAATAGCAGCAGTAATGCATCGTTGTGACTTGTGGTTACTAGCCAATCACCATTTTTTGCCTTTTCCTTGTGACAGAAGATAACCTTGCCTATTCTGTCATGAAAAAGAACTTGTAAATTTTCGACCCTTTCTTTTTTCTCTCAAAAACGAAAGAGAGGAGAAACGCAAAAGTTTAAAGAGAATAAGCAATTAAGCATTGACATGCATTACTTGCACATGCATGCACACACCCGCTATTACTTGTGGTTGCACCATGCATGTGTAGGGCAGCATGTGTGCAATGGTTGTTTGCTGTATGCGCTTGTTACTGAGTGAGCATGCGTGATCAAAGACGTTCATACGCAAACAACACGGAAACAGTGCATCTTAACAAATTTTTGCAATTCTCATTCTATAATTCAGAACCGGTTTAGTTTTAGAACTGGTTCTAATGGATTCGGTGTTCTGGAATGAACATCCCTAATAAGTTGAATTGTGAGCAAAATTTTACAAAATCTTCTAGTTTTAACCTTAACTTTGATAAATTGTTCTGTAGTGATGTTCACAGTTCAATATACAGTTTGTGGCATGCGGTATGACATAATTCCACCAATCACACAATGAAAAGAAGTTCTAGAAACTTTTTACAAACAAATCAAGTGGCAAAAATAACTAATTTTTACAATCTTAAGACATTGTTTTTTTCACTTTCTGCTATTGCATGTTTCAGAGCAGTTTCTGTCCATAATTTTTTGTTCTAGGCTTTTACTTTCGTGCCATTGCAGCTAATTACATAATAAAAACCACTGCAATACCGTTTATGGAAAATAATTCTAAACACAACAGTAGTTTGATGCTAAGTTTGTTCAGTAGGTGTCCAATAATTACCGCATTTTTCAACTTACGACTGGGTTAATTATTGGACACATTTTACAGGCAATCTGACAAAAACTGTGATTATGATTCAACCATTATCATGTGATTCAGATCAACTCCTGATAGGGCTGCCAATTACTTTTTTCAAAATGATAAAATTGTTTTTAGTTTTAATGAATCACTTTTTTACTTAGTTCCATTTTTCATGAAATTTTAACAACCTTGGCTTGTCGGTGTATTTTCTCGACAGAACAAAGAAGAAAAATTGTTACTTTTATTGATTAATAATAAGTAATAGAACTTAAGCTTTTGTGGTACCACTTGTCAAGTTCAGAAACATTCTATATTTCATGCTTTTTATCTGTCCAAAAATTACCCCACCTTTTAATTGTCCAACAATTACCTCTTACGATTATACTTAGAAGTGTTGAAGTGTGGAACTTCGTTGAAACACTAAGTCAATTCAAGCAAATGAAACTTTGATTTTGGTCTTTATCATATTTACATTCAGGAGAAAAATTTAGATATATAACATTGAAAAAGCTGCTGCTTGGATGTGAAGAAATAATCCTTGTCCTTGTGGTGTATCGCGGACAAAATTTGAGCTGATCTGTCTCGCTCAAAAAACTAGCAAAATCAATTGATTTTGAAGCACAAATTAAATGAATATTTGTCAAGCGCAAATGCCATTTTCTGGCTGGTCTCGTCCGCGTAACCAGAATTTATTAAGAGAAAGCCAAATCGAAATATAAGTTTTTGAAAAAAAATTTTTTTGAGAATTTTTTTTGACTCTGGCACCTAATAGTCCTGATGCTTAATAGTCTCGGCACATAGTAGTCTCGGCACATAATCATTTCGCACATAAACGTCCGTGCCTAAAAGTCTTAGATCGTAGCCATTTTAGGCAAGTTGCAAGGAGAGTAGAGGGTGTTGATTGTTTTGCATTTCTGAAGATTGACTGCCTAGTCTAGCTCTAGTTATGAATTTTTGCACTAGTTTTGAGCCTTTCAACATGCTGGAGATGTAGCCAATTAAGATGAGCTATGAGGAGAGTAAAGGGTTAGCTAGCCTATCGTTCTTTTGAGAGATGTAAAGTAAAATTTGTAGATTAGAGTTTCATTTGGTAAAGATTTAGTTAATTGGTTTTAGTTTCATTGGGCAAAGATTTCTTAGGTTTAATTAGTTTGGCTGAAATCATTACGTAAAGATTTATGCAATATGAACATAATCGATAAAGATTTATTCATTAATTGATAAATTGGTAAAGATGTATGTTTTGAAGATTTTTGTCACTGGTGATATTTGTCATTTTTGCCTTGCTAGCCTTACTGAAGAGTCCTGAAGTTGGGAGAAACAGCTATCTAAGACATGATAATGGAAATTATTTTAAATTGATATATCTTATGTTATATCAGAAGAAAAAAATCTGTTATGATCTGGTTAACTTTGTTTTTCTACCCTCATGTTCAGTTGTTCACATCTATAGTCTTAGCTATACTAACGAGGAATAAAAGTTGAAAGTCGATGTTAATGATTTGGTTTAACAGAGTCTACTTTCAAATCGAAGCAAGCTTGTAATAGCCAGTTTGAATTTAATCCAGTCAGAACAATCCAACGTTAAGCAATTCAATCAATATAAAGTGGTTTTTAAAAACTCAAATAAATACCAACATTACATAAAACACAAAGCTGCTACATAAAAAATAATTACTGAAAGAAAGTAAAACACATTGTAAATTCAGAAACTGTATATAATGTATAGCATGGGCAACTAAAACAATATTTTACTGTAGTGCAATTAGTAGTAATTTAGTATAGAGAATCCAAACGTAATAGCTATTAATTAACTCACCAATGAGTATCTGAATGTAGATGCTGAGTCCAATTGAAAATAATCTGGTCTTGCAACTGAAACTTGGTACAAAATCTCACACAAGAGAGAGGGAGAGAAAACAGCTCAAAAGCAAGAAAGCCACGGGGGTTTCAAACTGCTCACTGTCAAAGTGGTGCCATATCGGCTGAGTAATAGCGGACGGCTCTGAATTGCCAAGCAAAGTGGCTTCAAAATAGTTGAGCAATAAAGGCTTTGGAAAGGTCAAATTTTCTGTCCACGAAAATAGGACAGCAAACTGCTGACTAACTAAATTGGGTCTTCGCTTGCTTCTCTGCAGAACTGTAAACGCTTCCTTTCTTGATGGCACTATATCATGTGTGATTTGGTATCACAAGCTCGCAGCTTGCAAGACCAACAAATTTCATACTATTTTACATCATAAAAGAACGAACAAAACAATAGTGAGCAACTGGATTTGCAGAGTTTGAAAATCAGCTGAAGTCAAATAGTGTGCTTTGTGCAAATTAAATTATCCAAATTTGGTAATGATTTCATGCATAAAATAAACGAGTAAACCAACATACATAAAATAAACGAGTCTAGTTTTGAATCTTGAATAAGACAATTTTTAACAAAACCGCGCTATATAGTTAATTTGGAAACAAAATGTCTTAAGCTATTGATCAAAGGTTTGATTGTGCCTTTAAGACTCCGGATACAGGCTATAACTTATCATTACTTTCTCAGTACATTATTGCTAATTGGTCTTCTACTTTTTCTAATCATTTAAAAACTTGAAAGCCAATTACAGTGCATCTCTTTAGAAATAACCTAAAATGGACTATGATAATTGGCAGATATTGAGGTACAGTATCAGAAAATTTGGAAGATTTTTCAATTAGTTTTATGTGATTAGATCATTCCTTTTTCCATAAAATTCACTTTGTTTTTTTTGATGAAACTATACTGACCTATTGCTCACACCGCATTAGTGTGGTTGCAATAATAAACATAATACTATGGATTATACGTACCGATATGTTATGCATACCATGGTTTTCAAATAGCAAAGTCGGCTGTTGCAAAAATCTTTTTTTTTTTTCTGGAAAGCCAAAAGATCCAGAACAGATGAAGATCATTCACCAAAATCCAAACCAACTTCAGCATCAACCGTTGTGTTCTTCCTCCATCATGCAAATTGATAGGTATGTTTTATAAAAATAGTATAAAAATGCTTTCAAATTGCTTTAATCATTTTTTAGAATTTTACTTGCATGTTTAATTGTTCATTTGTAAAAGCTACTGCTTTGAAATTTTTCTTGAGCTAGACAGAACAAAGGTCAGTAGAAATAGAACATAATCTGCAATAAATCTTAGCAATATACAGATTATATTAAATCTTATCAATATGCTGTACGGTACCTAATAAGTATGATAATGAACTAAAGAAGCTGTTACTGATTGTTGGGTAAAATCAGTATTTTCTATGTGGTGCAGAGCTTGATACTAGAGGGTAAAAACTCATGTTCTCATCAAAGTGACTTGCTTGCTCGAAATTAAAAATCATTTTATACTCTAATTTAAGACATTTTCTAACATTCGTAATTTAGAATTGAAAGTAGTAGCAACTTTGCAGCATCAATTTACATATTTCAAGTTTTTTATTTGACGGTAAAACATAGTGTAATAAAAATCAAACGTTTTCTGCTTAAAGCGGATAAGCTCTCATCAGGATAACATTTCTGAATCAAATAAAAAAGGATTTTACATGTGGTTATAGGTAATTACCAAAGCATTCATTACAAACAAAGTCAGTTTATGACGTAATACGACCAAAAACTCACAAAAATTGTAGTGGGTTAATTCATAACAATTTAGTCATGCAGCAGTAAGCAGGGGTATGTTTGTGGCTAGTTAAAAGTCAGACAATCCAAAAAAATGAAGCAAAAAAGGTAAAACTAGATGTTCATTTTCCCAGAGGAAAATAAAAAAACTGACTTCCGACTAAGTATTTGAACCCAGCTCAGTTCAATCACAACCATTTTAAATCCTGGGGTCTTTAATCATTATGCCAGCTCAGCATATGAACCCAATTGACTAAAATCAATTGTTAAATTTAGCTTTCAAAAAGCGATTTTTGGGGAGGCTTATTTGAGAGTTGGTACCCCCAAACCATGTAAAAAATTGTCTTTTAAATATCTACTGATATCCAAAAAAACTAGCGTTCTAGCTCAAGCCATTAAAAATAATTGATTTTGGGGGTCCATTTGGGAAGGTTCCGGAGGGGAGTGCCCAAAACTATGTCAAACATTTTGTCTGTTAAATATCTCTTGATGTAAAAATAACTGGAACCTTAGCTTAAGTTCAACAAATTGATTTTTGTGGGGTTCTTGTGGGAATTTCTGGGGGTCTGGTAACCCCATATTATGTGCAAGAAAACTCGAGCCTTAGCTTAAACCGTTCAACACAATGACGTTTGGGAGTTTTTGAGGGGTGGGTACCTCCAAACTATGTCAAAGTATTTGTCAGTTAAATATGTACTGATATCAATAAACTAGCAAGTTCAAGTTCCAGTTTGTTTATTGATGCCACTAAATAAACAAAAAAACAAAACAGATAAAAGAGAGAACGAATAGTGTTATTATTAATGAAGAAAGCAGCGCCTGAGTGACGGCGAAGGGACCGCGAGGTCTTTGAGTCTGCAGCCACTCTGGAAAGCCATAATAAAAGATATGGCATCTTTTTTCGAGCTACAACGAACTGACATAAAAAAATACAAGGAAGCAAAAACTGAAAAATACAAAAAAAAAAGGACAAAACAAGAGCTACGATAGTAATGTGCTGGCTAAGAGTTACTAAAATTTAGTATTTTTAGAAAATAATTTAGATAATAACATAATTTTTGGAAGATTATATACGAGTAATATACAAGCATTATTCAAGTCGCCACTTTATAATTTGAAAATATAGACGCAAGAAAATTAACACAAGGAGTTCAAAAGAATTTCTTTGCTTTCTTTTAAAAACTTTCTAAATGAGAGGTCTTTAGTATTATTGGGATTGGGATTCCAAAATTTCACACCGGAATATTTAATTGATTGCTGCGTTCTTTTGGTTTTGTGAAGAGGAATTATTAAATTCAAGGATGCCGTAGTACGAGTTTGCCGACTGTGCAAGAATTTTGCCAAAGTGAAATAATTATCAAAATTTGGAGATAGATGCTGATTGATTTGATTATGTATGAATTTGGCAGTCTCAAATTTATGTAAATTTTGTAGATTCAATAAGTTAAACTTTTGATAAAGAGGCAAAACATTTTGATACCATCCACTTTTTGTAACGATGCGAAGAGCTTTGGTTTGAAGTGTAATTAATTTGGAGAGATAGGTTGGATATGTGTTTCCCCAAACTATAAGTCCATAAAGCAAATGCGAATGCACTAAAGTATAATACAGTTTAAACAATGCATGCGTTGGTAGATAATTTTTTTAGTTTACTTAAAATTCCCACTGAGTGCGAGACTTTCTTCTCTAAATGTTTAATGTGTTCTTGAAAATTTAGTTTGTCGTCAATAAAAATACCAAGATATTTAGCGCTGCTTACTACTTTAATTAATCCTGCAAAACTGTTAAGAAAAATGATTTTGGGGGATTTTTATAGGAAATGAAACCGGATACCGTCTGATCATATCTAATGTCAAAATAAACAATTTAAAAACGATTTTGTCCAAATCCAAAAAAAATGTGCTGGATTCGATATGATTTTAGAATTAGAAAATGGATGGCCAGCCAGATGATTGAACCCAGGTCTATTCAATCATCACAATGGTTTCTTACACTGACGCCTTTTACCACCAGGCCACAGCAGCACATGGGTATGCTAGGGCAGACCCTTTTAGGGTCATTTTGGAATTTCAACTTGCCTGGGTGTTAGATTTTTGTCTTTTGCAAAAAAATAGGATTTCCAAAATTTATTTGAAATCGAACCCCATTTACATACTGCCCCCGGGCCTTTTTGGAATCGTGCCCCCCAAAATAAACTAAAATCAATTGAAATAGAACCTGTAGTGCTAGATATGTAATGTTGGTATTCATATTTAATGCTTTTTATAGAGGAAGATATCTATGACCTTGAAAGTTGCATTGGGGTTACTTTAAACTTTTGAAATTTTTTGTAATTTGTTATTAGAAGCAAAAAAAAAAACTATAACGTTTTACCATGTCAAATCAAAGGTCAGTCAGTTTAAGTCAACAATTTACTGCAGCAATAATCACACTTACTCAAATGAACACCACTATATTTGTTCGATTGCTGAAATTAGCAAGGATAGTCGGGCATTTGAGCAGTCCTTTAGCGATTTTTCTAAAGTGATAAAACCATAGCTTATTTCCTCCCAAAAGTTGTACAGATCTTTTTACTCCTGTCATTATTGACCAGCTATTCGACAGCTTCTGGTTTGGAACTTCACATTTCATTTCTTGTTAGCAGAGTTTGTTAATTTTATCGTAGTTGCACTATTAGTTATTGCAAGCTTATGTTATATCAAATTTTTTTTTTGAGTAGTATGAAGGAAATACAAATATGGTAGTGTGCAGAACCAGTCTTCTCATCATACAATTTGAGCAGCAAGTGACATAGCCACAATTTAAGTTCACAAGCTCAACCGCCTGCTGTTCCCCTTCATAAAATGAGGATACTATCAACATCCTAATCACATGAAAAGCAGCATTGTTGATGTGGAAAACATTGGATTTCCAGCAGTGAAGAGTCCAGAGATTACTTGTTTGAGTGTTGCAACAAAACACGCAAAATGGGGTCAACTGAACAATTCCAGATTCAAATTTATTTATTTATTTCATATTTTTCAACTCATCACATGTAAATACAAATGGTTGGGAGACAACGAACAAACCGCATGATCAAAGTCAGTTGCCACCCTATTTACAGTTTATAATTACATAAAAACAATGGTAATGACAATTAAGTTTGTAAATTTTGAGATTCAAACAGCTATTACATTTTAGCATATACTACATATAAGGAAACCAAAAAGCAGACCACAGCGCACAACAATAATTGACAGAAGAGAAAAAAAAGTAATTGTGACTGTGGTCTGGAACATCATACCACCAAACATCTCATGCAGTTTCCCTTTTTCCATCAACAGAATTACAACTAGATATAAGATTTCAATTTTACGATCTAAGCTTATATCTAGGGATTGGAAAAAAAGTAATTGAAGATCTTGAAAAAAAATCAAGCAGGCATATTAGAGCAAAATTACATCAGTAAATTACCAAAATCAGTTGATTAGTTATATGGAAGATCGTTTTTATGTGAATTATTATCTGTTCTATTTTTTTGGTGTTAGAATTAGCAGAGTAGGGTTTGCTGACTAAATCACCACAAACTTGGTTATATTGATCATGCCAATTATAGGCCAAATGCATTCTTGAAAAGTTAACCAATAAATTAAGGTGAAAGACAAGAGTTAATATGAAGTGGGTTCAAACTAGCTAGTAGTCCGGTAGAAATACGACAAAATACATGCAAACCCGGAAAAAATTTATAATAAGCTGAAATTTGGCACGATGACTCAGAACCATGTCCTGAGCCACCAAAAAAAATCCCCACGTTTTGGACATGGGACTTTCCCCTTTTTCAGCCTGTAAAGTCTGCCATCTAATGTTAAGGAGTCTTTACTATCCAACATTCAATCCAAAAGTTATGGAAGAGCTAAATTCTAAATCTTAATTGATTTTTAAGTGCAAGTAAAAACAAGTTCATTTTAAAATTGATGACGTCATTGCCAAATTTTAAGTTTTGGAAAAATGACGTATTCTGTATTGATGGCTCAAATTGCGAATGAGAGTTAGCGTGCCATTTTAGTTCCAAACCAAAAATTGCTTAAATCAAAGTGATGACGTCACAAACGTTTTGATGATGTCATTTGTCACGAATTTTGATCGTAAATTTGAAAATGAGTGTTTGACCAAACGAAACATTGCCACACTTTGAGAATATCAGCATCATTTTGAGGTTCTAAGGCATCTTCGAGTCCTTGGCTGAGGACTTGCATCGTCCTCCTATATGTAATGGTTTTAAAAAAACAATAACCATCGCAATTATATGAAAATTAATACGAATATGCCCCAAGTACGACATACTTGATAAGAACAAAATTTTTACCGTTTTGCAATATCTGGCAATATTATCTAACGCAAAATACTATGTTAGCTTACTTCTACAATCTTTGATACTAGATGTATTCTAGATAGGCCTGGCATCTGAACTAAGCTTATCTGATCAATCTAAATTCATAAGTGATCAAAAACTTATCTAATCAATCAAGATTCCTGAATAACATCTGAACAAAACTTATTTAATTAATCTATAATAACGACGCTAATATTTGACAATTTGCAACTTTAATAAGTTTTTTGTCTTTGCTAATGCTTGCATTTTAAACTAAAATTGCAGATTAACTTTTACTGCGCGAGGAAACTTCTTGATAAGCATTCATACGCTTTCTTGCTCTTACTGCAAAATGCATTATTTCGTTTTAATCCCATATTGGGAGGTTTAAGTTTTATCTGATTGACTACTTCCACTGGTGGGGCCAAAAATAATAAAAGGCGAGGGACAAAATTTTTTGCTATGATTAAAGCATATGCAAATCGAAAAGTTTTAATTTAAGCAAATTGTATCAAACTACTGTACAAAGGTTAAGCGATAACAAGTTGAAGTGCTGCCGTCATTCATGCAGCAGACGCATTAACAAATAAATAAATAAAAAAGAATGGAATTAAAGTGGTTTCACGATTTTACTTTATTTGACGATGCAACAGCGGATTCAAAAAAGCGCGTTTTTTCACGTAGGCCATAAAAGAAAACCACAGATTGCCGTTATTATTCAAGCAACTTGGCTCAATAATATTTTAATTTTCGAATAATTATAATTACATTTTATTCATCAAGTTGCCTTGGTCTGGAGGCAGCGAAGGGATCTCTCGGTCTTCGACTCAAGCTGCCTCCTGCCCACCTTTCTATCACTGTATATTGTAACAAATTAAGACCAAAAGAAATGCACAATTCGCAAAAACATACGAACAACCCTCGCATAGACCTGAAAATGATTGTTTTTCGAAAAATTATTGCTCCCTGTTATTATTTATGGTAATTGACATCAGACACCACATACTGCTTGCTATCTTTATACAGAAAAAAATGCGCTGTATTGTGGTTTGCCAACAGAAAGTTTTGTTTAATTGATTACTGTACTGTTATTAATATTGTTGGTAGGAAATAGGGATCTAAGCACTAATCAAGAATAATGCAATAGAAACCGACCAATTCCGTATGTGCGGTTGTCTCAATCAAATAATGCGAATCGAACGCGGTGTTCGCAGAAAAATGGTCATAACGAAATACAATGGCTTTATTTTTGATTATATGGCACGCTCGCGACCAAAATTTGGTTCGGGTGGAAAACTGCGTATAGAATGCTTCCAGAGCGAATTTTTAGGCTCGACCGTAAAATCGTCATCGTGCAGGCATATCGTTAGTTTGTTTAAAACAACTGGCTGCTTTTACTCTGATAAGGCTATACGCCGAGCATACCGAATTTTAGTTTAAAATAAACTAAAGACGCGATTTTGCGCCCACTATTTTACGCACATGTAGATCGGGATTAGGCGGATGGCGTCTGCGCGACTTTTTGCTCACAACCAATCAGCGAGCTCAATTTGACTTCGACACAATTTGGGCTCGTCACCGGACTCGCTGCTCTGATAGACAACAAGAACATTGTTCATAATCAACACAACTATACGATGTAATATGTAGACACTGAAATTGATCGACAAAGGTTTCCTAAAAATAGATTAGCGTACTATTTTATTTACTGTATTAAACACTTGACATTACGCAGATTGGAGTTGTTAAATTAATTCAAACCAGCCGATCGTCGTTTCCCAACTCCAGTTGAAAATAAAACTAAACGATCAAGCTGACATCGTAGTTTCACTTTTGGTAATTAACAAAAAAAACTTATTGAGCAATATTATTTTGATTCTGTCGTTTTTCAGATAAACGAGCTCACTAGTGTGTTGGTCCCAATCTAGGCTTACGCAAAGCAGTTTAGACCAAGTACGTCTGATATCTTATTCCACGTGAACGCAAAAAAAAAAAGAAAACAGGCAAAATGCATTTAATCAAATGACATGCGTATATCTATACCCATAAATACACATGATCGGTAAAACGGACTTAATGCAGTGGGATAAAAATCAATTTTGAAGTTCAAAATAAACGAAGAATCATTCTTTTAAAAAGAGATTTGCTTTCCTTCTGCGATTAGTGTTTTTTCCGACTATTTTCAAATAAAATATTCTCAAAATTTTTAAGGGTCGAAACACGATTCGATTATGGTGACATTTAAGTCTTGTACTGATACGCGTCAGATCTCGGCCGCAAATTCTCGCCGGTATCTGATTCTACTTGTTCCATTTTGGAAAATGATGAGGTTTGAAACAAATGGATTGTGGTTTTTGGTGCGAAATCGCGCTGCTTTCAGCCTCGCTTGCGTTTTTGTGCAAAAGCAATGTGGTATGCTGACGAGACATAATTATTCCAAGACAGCGTGATCCAACAGCCTACGCAATGATCGAACATTTTCAATAAATATCAACACTGACTATACACACACTTCCACTTTTTGGGTTTTGTTTCTATCCTGTGGTGCAAATAGGCAACTTGGCTAAATTCTTGTTTCAATAAAATCAAGGTTTTATGCGCGATTGTTATGTTAATGTGACATAATAGATAATTTTTTCAATCATTTTTACCAAAAGCGATTTTTGTATAGTAACTCATTTCCATTGCTATGTTAACAATGATTCGCTTTGCTTTTTTGCTACAAGCGTTTTTTCAACCGAATATCTCGCAAACAATACAAGCTAAACGACTGAAATTTGTTGTGAAAGACAGAGAAACTAATGACTTTAGAACAAATTTTCAAAAACTGCAAAAGTCTTGATAATGCTCATTTGCAACTCAGGGTAGAATAACACTTGAGTTGAGCGTTTATAAATTACTCCAGTTTTTCAGCATTTTATTTTTTGAATAATTTTTGTGAAATTGTGCACTTTCAAAAGGAGGGGGGGAACTGGTCCCCCTACCCCCCCCCTGGCTGAGGCAGTGCCTACTGCCTACCACGCCAGAGTTTAACTGACAACAGAGTTTCTGACTTTTAATCCACTGAATTCACAATATTATTCTCCCAAGTTTAAAGCTAATAAAAAATTGCAATGTTTCGTTTGGTCAACCACTCTTATCAAATTTACAATCAAAACTCGTGACAGATGACGTCATCAAAACATTTGTGACATCATCACTTTGACTTAAACATTATTTGGTTTGGAGCCAAAAACCTAACCCTCATTTATGATTTGAGCCATTAATACGTCATTAAAAAAAAAAACTTTGGCAATGACGTCACCAACAATGACGTCATCAACTTCAAAGTAAATTTTTTTAAACCTGAACTTGAAAAACAACTATTATTCAAAACTTGGCGCTTTTACGACTTTTGGATTGGCTATTAGATAGTAAAGACTCCTTGACACTAGATGGCAGACTTTAAAGGCCGAAAAAGTGGAAAGTCCAATGTCCAAAACAAGGGAATTTTTTTTTGGTGGCTCAGGACATGGTTCTGAGTCATCGTGCCAAATTTCAGCTTATTATAAATTTTTTCTGGGTAAAAGCTATTTCTACCGGACTATAGAGATACTGGTAGAAATAAACATTTTTGAAGTTAAATTTAAAATTACAGAAACTTCTTGAATTATAACTTTGTTTATTTAAATGCAATTACTATTATGTCAGATATTACACTAAAGCTGCATTCAGGCATTCTTTTATGATGTCAAAGCAAAGATCATAAGTCAAACACCACTTTAGTTAAACTTCTAGAATCATTCCGCCAATAAAACTACCGTATTTATTCGAGTATAAGTCGCATGCGTGTATAAGTCGCACCCCCATTTTTGACATGAAAAACAGGACAAAATTTTTTTAACGTTATTCATTCATTGCAATCTCATTACAAAAAATTAAAAACCAGCGAAGTCATCACTGCTGCCACTGTGTTCAAATAGCCCTGTTTACCTCTGGAACATCCTCATCATCGTCCATGAGGATGGCAAGTGATGCAACCCATCGTGACTTGTGTGGATAAGTGATAACTAAACGTGTTAGAACGTGAAAAAAAGGTGGCAGTGTTAAAAGTGCAACGCTACTCGCATAGAAGGCAATAAGTGATATGATCATACGAAAGAAGACAGCGTAGAAATGCATAGCAAGGAAACACCTCAAAAAATTTTGTTCAGCATATAATGCACTTCATGTATTCATTCATGTGTAAGTCGCACCTGACTTTTTGGGTGATATTTTGGTACAAAAAAATGCGACTTATACTCGAATAAATACGGTAATAAAAGTGAAGAAAAAAAAATTTTTTTTTGGCCGAGTTTTTTTTTTGACATATCAAATACAACGCATCTTCATCTACTTATTGTAAGAGCTCGCTTTCCCCAAGTACCTAAAACCCATAGAATTGCAATGTGCATTTGAGTAAGTTTGATTATTGTTGCAGTACATCGTTTTCTTAAACTGACCGACTTTTGATTTGACCATACTTGCTAAAATGTTATAATTTTTCTTAAATTAAAAAATTTTATTCTTGAAAAATGTTAAGAAATTACAAAAAATTTAAGAAGTTTAAAGTAACTCCAATGTAATTTTCAAGGTCATAGATGTCTTCCTCTCTAAAAAGCATTAAATATGAATACCAACATTGCATAACTAGCACCAATAGTTCTATTTCTATCGATATTCGTATAATTTTGGTGACGCAATTCAAAAAAGCCCCTGGGGCAGTATGTAAATGGGGTCCGATTTCAAAAAATTTTTGGATTTCCTATTTGTTTGGTTAAAGACAAAAAAATCTTAACACTCATGCAAGTTGAAATTCTGAAATGACCCTAAAAGGGCCTGCCCTAGTGTATGCATGACGAAAATCAATCATTAAAATCATGTATTTAATTTTGCTTTCATTTTTGGTGCGTCTGCCACAAACCATGTAACGTAGCAACTCCAAAAATGCTGTTGCATGACTTCATATATAGGCTTATCATATCTCCAAGTTTCAAGTTTCTAGCTAAAGTGGTTTCAAAGTTTTTGTTAGATTAGCTTTCAAAAAGTGATTTTTTGGATAGATGTTTGAACTGCCAGACTGGGTAAAAACGTTTGTCTCTACTGATATTTGTGTAAAAACTCACTCATATGCAATGCAAACAAAGTGATTTTGTCTGATGAAAAAAAATGTTGATTTGTGGTTTGGGTAAAACAGATGTCCGACTAAGTAATTCAAACAAAGTGATTTTGTCTTTTGAAAAAAATGTTGATTTTAAATGATTTGTGGTTTTGGTAAAACGGATGTCCGATTAAGTATTTCAACCCAGCTCTGTTAAATCACGACAGTTTCAAACACTGGCGTCTTTAACCATTATGCCACCACAGCACATGAACCCGGTTGACTAAAATCAGTTGTTAAATTTAGCTTTCAAAGAGTGATTTTTGGGGGTGTTCCTGGGGTTAGTACTCGCAGAATATGTAAGAAATTGTCTGTTAAATATCTACTGATATCAAAAAAAAAAAAAACCTAGTGCCTTCGTTTAAGCCGTTCAAAAAATTAATTTTTGGGGGTCCATTTGGGAAGGTTTTGGAGGGGTGGTACCCCCAAACTATGTCAACATTTTTGTTTTATCTTCTGATATCAATCAAAACTGGAGCCTCAGCTTAAGGTGTTCAACATGTGACTTTTGGGAGTTTCTTGGGGAGGTTACCCCCAAACTATGTCCAAGTATGTGACTGTTAAATATCTACTGATATCAAAAAAAGTTGCACCCTAGCTGAAGCCGTTAAAAAAAATTGAATACCCTCTGATCAAATCTAATGTCAAAATGAACAATTTAAAAACGATTTTGTTTAATAAAAAAAAGTTCCATATGACTTTTGGAATTAAAGAACCCATGGCCAACTATATGATTGAAATCAGGTCTATTCAATCACAATGGTTTCTTAGGCTGGCGCCTTTAACCACTAGACCTCAGCAGAACATCTGTATATACATGACGAAAATCAATTATTAAATTTACATATTTAAGTTTTTTTCAGTTTTTGGTGCGTCTGCCACAAACCACTTGACGTAGCAACTCCAAAACTGCAGGTGCACAACTTCATATATAGACTTCTCATATCTCCAAATTGCAAGTTTCTAGCTTTGGTGGTTTCAGAGTTTTTGTTAAATTTAGCTTTATAAAGTGATTTTTTGGGGGATCACGTCTTTTCGGTGCAACCTTTTCGGCGTGACCATTTCGGCGCCACCTATTTCGTTGCTGTACGTTTTCTGCACGGATCGTTTCGGCGCCAATTCGGTGCTCTTTGCCAGTTCACTTATTTAGGGTTAGGGTTAGGGCTTTGGGTTAGGGTTAGTAAAAAGCACAGAATATTGGCGCCGAAAAGTCGTGGACCCATTTTTTTGATAAATGTTTGGTACCCCCAGAAAGTTTAAATATCTACTGATATTCAAAAAAACTAGCGTTCTAGTTTAAGCCGTTCAAAATAATTGAATTTTGGGGTCCATTTGGGAAGGTTTCGGAGGGGTGGTATCCCCAAATTATGTCAAAATTTTTGTTGCTTAAATACCTATTAATATCAAAGAACTGAAGCCTTAGTTTAAGTCGTTCAAAAATTGATTTTTGTGGGGTTCATTTGAGGATTTCCAGGGAAGGGGGGCACCTTCAAAGTACAGCTGCCACAAAATGACTTGAGACCTGCCTATGTTTCTGACAAAAATGCAGATTTTGTTGGTTTTGTTGCTTTATAGTAAAATTAATAATCACATGTTTTAATATTTAGTCATGTTGCCCTTATTTTTTACGACCATTTGCAAGCGTTTTGCCATAGAGTCACTTAAATTTTTAAAATATTCCGTTGACATTTCCTCGCACCACATTTTTTTCAGCTCTTCTTGCAGGATCTCGAGGTTAGGTGTTTTCTTTTTGGACATCTTTTTCTTCATTTTGTGCCAGCAGTTTCCAATCGGATTTAAATCCAGACTGTTGCCAAGCCATTCCAGAATGCTTATTTGCTTTTGTTCAAGATATCTCGTTATCTTTCTGGCCTTATGACAGGGTGCACTGTCATGCATGAACACTTCAGAACCATGAATGTGGTAAAAGTTGACCATGTGCTCTTCCAAGACTTGCAGGTAGAGTTCAGTGTTCATCTTTTTGTTTTTGGGGAGAAAGTACAGGCTTATCCTGTTTTTTTCCCCAGAAAAACATCCCCAAACCATAACAGACTGTTGATGTTTAACGGTCCGAACGGTGTATTGAGGATCAAAGTGATCTGATGATCTTGGACGCTGCACAATGGTAGACCCCATCTTAAAGACTTGGAAATTGCTCTCATCGGAAAACCTCAGTTTCCTCCACTATTCAGTGGTCCAATGTGAGTATTTCTTTGCATATGCAAGTCGTTTTGTCTTCATTCTCTCGGTAATCAGAGGTTTTTTGGCAGGTTTATGACTTGGAAGATCCTGATCTTTTTGAAGTCTTTTTGAAGACAATGCTAGACTATACGGATCTTCACATGTTGCAGTAACTCTGGATGGAGATTTTGCAGTTCCAAGGCTGTCAAATGAGGGTTGTTCCGTTGTTCTCGTTTTATGATGGTGTCAGTATGTGGAGAGGTTTTCTTCTTTCTTTTTCTACCAAACTTATGCTTTGGAACTGTGTTGTTTGGAAGATCTTCGGCTGCAGCCAACAACCTCATAATGGTTGCCTTCCCTCTTCCACTTTGCTCACAGATGACCTTAATTGGCACGTTTTCCTGCCTCCAAGCAAAGATGCGAGCTTTCTCTCCGTCACTGGTATATTTTCCAGGCATGATGTTTTAACTTCGCTATCTATTCTCAATCACTTCCACAATTCTCTTATGGCTGCAAATCCGCTATGATTCTCCTCTGCCTCACTATACATTTTCATCAGTACTTTTTTACAAAAAACCCAAGGCAATTCTGTGCCATAACAATTTCCCATTGTCTACTTAATTGAAATCATAATTGAACTATTATTAAGCGAAATAATTCCCTTTTGTGACGATGAGAATGATTTTCACATTCTATGGCAATGAAAGTGTGTGAAAATGATCCAGGTCTCAAGTCACTTTGCGGCAGCTGTATGTCTAAATATTTGTCTCTTTAGTATTTTGTAATATCAAAAAAAACTAGAACTCTAGCTTACGCCTTTCAAAAATTGATCGCTTGGGGGTTCGTTTGGGGGTCCCCGGGAGGTGGTACCCCCAAACTCTGTTAAAATATTTGCTCTTCAATATCTACTGATATCAAAAAACAGGTATTGTAAATTTGGTCATGCAAAAAATTGATTTGGGGTGTCTAATTTGGGGATGTCCCCAGGGAGAGGGGTGGTATCCACAAACTATGTCAAAATATTTGTCTTTTAAGTATCTGTTGATATAAAAAAAACTGGCACATAGTTTAAGCCAATCAAAAAATTAATTTTTGGGGGGTCCCTTTTGGGGGTCTCTGGGGGGGTGGTATCCCCAAGCGATGTCAAAACATTTGTCTCTTGGATGTGTGCTGATATTAAAAAAAACTTGTGCCCTAGCTTGAGCCAATCAAAAAATTGATTTTTTTGGTCTATTTGGGGGTCCCCAAGGGGGTGGCACCCCAAACTATGCCAAAATATTCGTCTTAAATATCTACTCATATCAACAAACATTGGCACCGTAAAGTAGGTTGTTCAAAAAATTGGCTTTTGGGGGAATCCCCGAGGGGATTGGGGGGGGGAGTTGGTACCCCCAAATTATGTCAAAATATTTCTGTCTTTAAAATTTCAACTGACAGTAAAAAAAAAACTCCTGCGCTAGCTTATGGTGTTAAGAAAGTGATTTTTGGGGCGTCTTCACAGAGGATGAAACCCGATACCCTCTGATCATACCTAGTGCCAAACAAAACATATTAAAAGCGATTTGTCATAATCGAAAAAAAAATTAATATGCTCAATTCAATATAATCTTGATTTGATAAAAGCGATGGCCGAGTAGATAATTGAACCCAGATCCTAGGTTTCAAGCCCTAGCGCCTTTAATATTCTTGTCTTTAAAATGTCTACTGATAGCAAAAAAAAAAAAAAATTAGTGTGCTAGCTTAAGGTCTTAAAAAAGTGATTTTGGGGGAGTGTTCACAGAGAATGAAACCTGTTACCCTCTGATCATATCTAGTGTCAAAGGAAACATTAAAAGCGATTTTGTAGTAATCGAAACAAAAAATTAATAAGCTAGATTAATATAATCTTGGTTTGATAAAAGCGATGGCCAACTAGATAATTGAACCCAGGTGTTGGGTTTCAAGCACTGGCACCTTTAGCCATTCGGCCGCGGAAGCATGCGTGCGTAGATGACTACCTCCAAACTGTGTCAAAATAGTTTTGTCTGTAAACTTTCTACTGATAGCAACGAAAAACTAGCGCGCTAGCTTGAGGTCTTAAAAAACTGATGTTTGGGACGTCTTCACAGAGAATGAAATCTGATACCCTCTGGTCATATTTAGTATAAAACAAAACATATTAAAAGCGATTTTGTCGTAATCAAAAAAAAATTAATATACTAGATCCAATATAACTTGGTTTGATAAAAGCGATGGCCAAGTAGATGACACTGTGTACCAAAAAAAATTTGTTTGTTCCCAGGTTCTAAGAAAGTAACACAAATAAATATAACATGATCTAAACTTTACTTTTGCAGTTGATAGAGCGAAATTTTGCAATCACACCATATACATTGAGATATTGTCAGTGGTGTAAGGTAACGAAATACTTTTACCTGAGTAGATTACTCAAGTAGTTTTTTCCAGTAACGAGTACTTTTTGAGTAGTTTTTTAGTGGCTACTTTTACTTGATTACTTTTAAAGTGAAGTAACGCTACTTAAGTAGCATTTGATTCAAAAAAGTACCAAGTACTGAAATTTTAAATTTGAACTACGAATTCATCAGAACAGTTGACTTTACTGAGCAATTGTTCGATTCATTTAAGTTGAAACTGAAAAGGCTTTACGTTTTTCGTGGCTGACTCCCGGAAAGTCAGAACGACTTCCTCCGGCAGTTAGATGGCAATATCAACCACCAACCCTGCAGTCGCAAGCACCTCGAGTCATTAACGTACAGAGCTGGGCAGCGCTGTTTCAAGCTTTGAACTCTCATCAGCAGCTCTCAGCATATCTTAACCAAAGGTATTCTTTGAAGGACCACAAAGGACGTCAAGTTTTTTCAATTTTGATTTTCGTGGTCACGAAGAGAGGAAGCTCTTATATTAAGGATAGCTTTATTAAGGATAGCTTATGGCTGTCCTTAATACAAGAGCCCAACGGTTTTTTACTTGTTGTTTGCGCAGTACAACAAGCGAAAAATCGATTATTCCTTGTAAACCCTCTGTCACTGTGCAAGCCGTAAAGGTTTGACCAGTCTGGCCAAAAGATGTCTGGGGAGTAACCTTGGTTTAGATATGCTGAGGGCTGTTGGTGAGACCTTAAGGCTCAAAACAGTGCTGTCTACCTCGGCATAAATCAGTCTTAAGTTAGTTGCATTTTCCTCCTTTTTTGGCTGCCAACTATTGCGTCAGAGGTCAGACCACTACCAGCAACTTCTGCAATGCCTTTTTTCTACGTGTGCAAGTTTGCACCAGATCCTGTCTGGCGAATAGCAGTTCAAAAAGGTTTTAGTTTAACTTTACGTTCGTTGTTCAATGTCTGCCCTTCGCCGCATACTGGCATGGACGTTTACTTCATTAAAAGCAAATCATGAAAGAAGCAAACAGAGATGCAACTTAAATTAACCAAAAATGTTCTATGATTACTAAACGTTTCCATAGCTAAATTCTACATAGTGAGCCCAAAATCACACACCGTACCGGTATATGCAATAAACATTATTGTTCGGTGCTGTAATTTATTGTACAATGTAATTACTAGTGTTCTTAATATGATGATCAATTTTGTCCCAGTGGAGACCCAGACTACCTAAATGGGCTACCTACAATAGTTTTGTGCGATTTAGTGACACAATGTTTTTCAGGCTTCTATTTGCCTTCATATATTGTGAAATAAAACTCCATTCAAAAAAATCTGCATTAATTTTTATTAACTAATCCAAAAAACATTATCGCAAAATATACTGAAATAGCTTTGGTGCATAACTTTTGGCCCACCTTGTAGATACAGCAGTAAGACACGTCCACAGAGGTTTTAAATTTTAGCATAATTTAACAATGACAGTGAATGAGTATTTGAACAAAAGTGTTATAAAGTGATTCCATGGCATGATTTTCAAATCTCATAGTCTTGCTGTTGTTCTTTTTGATTAATTTTCTGCATTTAATAACAAAAAAACTTGCAGCAGTTAGTAATTTATGACTTCTTGGGTTAGAAGACCAAGCGTTATGTTGCAGTAATGGAAGGTAGTCGACTAATTGTCAGTCTGATTGAATATTTTGTTTATTTTGCTTGATTACTTTCGGAAATACTTCTACTTGAGTAGTTTTAAAACGACTACTTTTTTACTTTTACTCAAGTACTTTTTTTGGTCAGTACTTTGTACTTTACTTTAAGTAGGTTTTTCGTCAGTAACAAAACTTTTACTTGATTACAGTTTTCGAGTACTTTTTACACCACTAGATATTGTAGCCCAAAAGTATTTAAATAGCATATGGGAAGTTGTTGTATCCACTTCTTAGCAACGGTTGTGCACAGTACCGTACGTTTTTAATTGTTGTTTGTTTGCAGGTTAGTTTTTATCATTACATACGTTTATTATTAAGCTTATTTCTTGAAAATAGTCATCATGTGCATGGTATTTGTTGTTGAAAATGTCTTAGAGGGCTAGCTGCAAGCATTCTCTCGATGCATGTTGTTTCATATGTGGAGAATTTATCAAGACCAGAGCAGGGAAACACTCTGTTCTAGCATCTGCAAAGATGTGGGAAGTTTATAATTATTTAGTATGCCTGTTGTTGTAGACCAAGACAGGACTTTGACTCCACATTTTGCTTGTGACTACTGCAAAAAAACTCTGGAAGGTAAGTCTTGTTAATATTCTGCTATTGAATTTGAACTGTTATGTGTTTACTGTTTATGATAAAAAGCCGAGACTAAACTAGTGACAACAGAATTTCTTTTCAGGTTGGTATCGAGGAGAAAAAAGAGCAATGAAATTTGCCATTTCAAGAATATGGCGTGAACCAACTAACCACACAAATGACTGCTACTTGTCTTGTGTATGGTTGATCTGTCTACACGTCGAACTGGAAAGAATGCTCCTGCAATTGTTTGTCCCAGTATTCCTTCCTCAATTGCTCCTCTGCCACATTCTGATCAACTGCCAGTACCCATTCCTACTCGTTGTCAAGACCCTGTCTCAACTGATGAGTCCACTACTGATGAGGATGATATAACAATTGATGACTATGTCCTAAATTCTAACTTAAGAGAAAAAATTTTATTGTCCCAATCAGAAAGATCTCAATGATTTGATCAGAGATCTCGGTTTGAACAAATCTAGTGCAGAGTTGTTAACGTCATGACTTAAGCAGTGGAATTTGCTTGATGACTCTGTTCAAATTACTGAGCAACGTAAACGGCACCAAAGCTTTTCCAGTTTTTTCACCACGCAAAATGCAATTTGCTTTTGTCACAATGTTAGTGGGCTTTTTTACTCAATTAGAGTTCCTTGTGTCCCTAGTGAGTGATGTCTTTTCATTGACAGTTCATTAAAGAGTCTCAAGGCAGTTCTACTCCATAATGACAACAAATACCCATCTCTTCCTCTTGCTCATTCAGTCCATCTTAAACAAAGTTACGAAAATGTATAAACTATCCTGATCGTATTGAAATATGACCAGTATAACTTGGAAGTTATTGGTGATTTTAAAAAGATAGCTTTTTTGATGGGAATGCAAGGGGGTTTCACGAAATATCCCTGCTACCTTTGTCTTTGGGATGGCAGAGATACCAAAGCCCACTGTCAAAAGCAAGTATGGCCAAGACACGAGGAATTGTTGTTGGAGTGAAAAAAGTCAAAAATATTCCACTAATTAACCCAAAGAAAGGTCTGTTGCCGCCCCTTTGTATTAAACTTGGTCTAATAAAACAATTCGTAAAAGCGTTGGACAAAGATGGTGCTGCTTGTAAGTATCTCTAAAACCTGTTTCCCAAACTTTCAGAAGCCAAACTTAAAGGTGGCATATTTATTGGATCCCAAGTAAAATTGATTCTAAATTCTGATGAGTTTCTTGAAACACTAAGTGCTGTTGAAAAGGATGCTTGGATATGTTTTGCTGCTGTTGTCCGAGGGTTCTTGGGAAATAACAAAGAGAACAACTATGCTGAGCTTGTTGCCAACTTGGTAAATTTGTATGGTAACATGGAATGTAGAATGTCAATGAAGGTCCACATGCTCAATACCCATTTAGATGAGTTTAAAGAAAACTTGGGTGCATATTCTGAAGAACATGGTGAATGGTTTCATTAGGACATTAAAGATTTTGAAAGCTGATATCAAGGACAATATAACGAAAGCATGATGGGAGATTATATTTGGGGATTGATTCGGGAAAGTGATTTGGAATATAGATGAAAAGCTGGAAAACAACACTTGTGCTACATGGATATTTTGATGCAGAACATTGTTTTTAACACCAGGTTTAAGTTTGGGATTACTTTAGCAATTGGGTTAGAGTAAAGGCCCAAGTGTCTGGCCTGGCATTAAAACGTCTGCATCAAAAGGTCGCTTACCCCATCAAACAAAATGTAAAATGCTTTCAGAGGCTCGTCAAGGAAAATTTGTAACAGGGAGAGAATTACAATGTATTCGTGAATTACAACGTGAATTACAATGTATACATCAAAAACGCTCCTTTGTATAACTAGGTCTATAACTTGAAATGTTAGATTCGACATTAATGACCTTCCATGGAAGTAATTTTTATTAATATTACTAGTTCTTGATATTGCACAAGTGTAATCTCAGTTTGGGTTTCTCTTCCTTGACTCCCTCCTTTTTGCTCCCCATCTACACATAATGTGCTGCTAGTTTTATTTGCATGTGCTAAGATCTTGTACTTAGTGTGCCATTTCGTTTAAAAAATAACCAACCTATTGCACCAAATATTTCATCTGTTACAGTGTGAGGTCAGCTGTTAGGCAACATGCCAAGCAATTACATAGCTATCACAGCAATTTTGAATAAATCGCTCTTCTGACAACAAAATTAAATTTTAAATCAAATTATGTTGATATTTTGTAGTTTTAGGGTGAAACCAATCAGGAAATATTAATGAGAACCTGGGAACAAAAATTGTGTTACAAGGTGTAATTGAACCCAGATGTTAGGTTTTAAGCCCTGGTGCCTTTAACCATTTGACCACTGCAGTACGCGTGTGAATGTGACTAAAATCTTTTTATAAACTTCACTGTTACAAGTTTAGGGTGCATCTGCCCAAAACCACGTAACGGAGCGCCTTCAAAATTGCAGGCACACAACTTCATGTATAGACTCATCATTTGTCCAAATTTCAAGTTTCTAGCTTTGGTGGTTTCGGAGTTTTTGTCACCATGATGTGATTTGCTTAATAAAGAAATAAGTAAAGAAATAAAGAAAAAAAAGTGTTGGAATCGTCATAATTTGTTTTTGGGAGCTGAAACTGCTTGCCCAGACGTTTCTAAATTCAAAACTTTTATTCCACTCGTTCGATTAGTTTTTGAGCTGAAGCTGTTTAAACCTACAATTGGCATTTCAGTTTTTGACTCGGAAACTCGTATCACGTGACCGATTGGCCCCAAAATTAGCACGAAGAAAAATACATATGTGCCCTATCTAAGTTCTAAATTTGAAGTTTCTACCTTTAGCTGTTTCAAAGATATAGCGTTTTCAGCCTCTTGTTGCGGAATTTGTAGTTTTGCCTGAAAAAAAACATAGGGTTTTCCGACGCAAAGCGTCGCGGAAGTCCCAACAAGTAAGTTTAAGGTAAGAACTGAATAATAATGCCTAACTGAATATCACTAAAAAATACTTAGTAAAAATGAGGCCTTTTTAGCATATAACTGTTTGTTAAAAAATACTAAGTAAAATCGAGGCCTCTTTAGCATATAACTGTTTGTTGAACTTTGGATTCAACTTTTTAATGAATAAAGCTTCTTGAATTTTAGTATCATACTTGGTGACATACTTTTTAAGAACTTTGAAAGATTCCACTGAATGTTTTATGGAAGAGCATTTGTCACAATTGTATAAATCCATGGGCAATTCCGTGTTAAATGTACTCCGGTACTAACAAAATAAAGTTTGATAGTTAAAATTAAAAATGGATTTGTCTGGTTATTGGTATCATAAACTTTCTTGAAAAAAACATTTCTATGGGATTTAGCTTTCCAAAGACAATTTTTGCAGTCTTGAAATGAAAGCAACTCTGCATTTACATTAAAAAAAAAAAACAAACAAAAAAACAGATGAAATGTACTTCTCTTCTTGAAATTTGTTGTGCAAAAGTCATCAAATACAATGCCATTTTGTAGGTTTAGAGTTTTTAAGGTGACCAAAATACAATGTCCTGTTAGTCACAAGTTTTTCACAAAAATTTTTTCTTTGTAAAAACCATCAAAAAGAAAAGTTGGTTATTTTGGGATAATTAATAAATCTTGAAGGAGTTAAATTATCAGGCTGCAATAATTAAAAAAATTTATAGCAAGTGGTGGTTTTTACAAAAATGTTTTGTCCCGTTAGTCACAAGTGTCCTAATAGTTACATTGTAACAGCTCAAGTAAATATACAATTTATCCAAAAATCGAATTAGATTAGATTGGCATTGACTCCATCGTTTTTGACTCAGGTTTACAAGAGATATTCTATTTCAAACACAACATAGGTGCCTCCCTGGTTTTAATTTGAATTTGCAACCATGACTTTGATAGCATTGGTAACACCATTCTAATTTTATTCTAAGGCAATGCTGCAATTAATCTCCTGCACTGAGTCATTTCTCTGCATGCTAATCAGTTTGATCTTGTTGCAGCAGAACAGATCTGAAGTGGTAAAAAGAGTAGCCCATACTGTAGCCAAGCGATCTTGGTAAAAATTAAGCTGTCAAATTATGTAGCAAACGTCTAAAAACAAGTGAAAGTAAGGCTAGTAGGCCATTGTTTGCAATTTGCTTTAAAAGGTCTATATTAGGGTCACTAAATAAGCAAGTATGGCAGGCATATTCAGGTACGATACTGGTAGTGTTATCATCAGTTATAATTTGGTGGTCTATTAATAAATAGGCTTACTGCTAGGCTATGATTTTGACTGAAAGGTATTTGACAGCTTGATTTTTACTAAGATCACGTGGCATCTGTGCAGTCTACTTACTCATTTTTCCAACTCTGATCTGTTCTGCTGACAAGATCAAACTGATTAACACAATCTAGTTAGCCTAATTGTGGATTGTCATAAGAATAGAACTGGGGTCGAGTGCCAATGGGATCAATGCCAGAATTACCAAAAAAAAAAAAAAAAATTGAAAAGGTTCCTATATCGTGTTTGAAGTGGAATATTTCTGGAATGGCTGGGTCAAAAAGGATGAAGTCAATGTCAATCTAATAGGATAGCCCTAACTCCCCCATTAATTTTGCCTGAGGTCTTCATTTAAAGTAACTAGCCCCCAAAAGAGGAAAGTGACTGTGAATAATAATTTGGATGTTTGTCACTTCTATTAAAGGGATGATTTTTCAAGGTACTCTTTTGCTTCAAAACATTGTTTAGGTGTTAAATTTGATGGGCAAAAAGTCAAGAAACAAAAAGCGTTATTTAACCATGTAAGTTTCTGATGCTAATTTAGTTTGGAAATCCAAACATCCAAAATGTCATGAGATTGAGAAATGAAAATTTGCTAAATTAAGAACCCAAAAAAACATTTTTGTGCCTACTTTATTCCTGACAATCACTTGAAAGCTTATCTGCAAATTTAGATTTGATTTGTAGTATTGCGAATATGATACGACTGAAATCCAGAGTTATTAAATTAATCAGTAGTAGTTAGGGATGTTCATTTCAGAATATCTGCATATTCTAGAATAATTTCGGATCTTTTTTTGAATTCCAGAATCTTACCAGAATATTCAATCCTGTTCCAAAATATCGCAGTCATTCGATTTCAGACTAAAAAATAATGCTAATTGACAGCAATATTGTGACTGTCGGATATCAATAGTAATGTCTATATCAATAGTGGCATTAATACATTGTTGTGGTCACTTGTCGATCACCATTTTTTTGCTTTTTCTTTATGATAAAGAAGATACACTCGCGTACTGCTACCACGAGTAAGAACACACAAATTTTCAATCTTTTTCCCCATGAAAACAAACCAGAAGAGAAATGCAAGAGTTTAAAGAGAAATAAGCAATTAAAGCATTGTCATGCATTACTCGCAAGTATGCATACTACATACAGTCGTACACACCTGCTGTTACTCGTGGCTGCACGATGCATGGTTAGGGCAGCGTGTGTGTGATAGCTGTTTTCTGTGTACGCTTGTTACTGAGTGAGCAATGTGCGATCAAGTATGCTTATACGAAAACAACAAGAAAGCAGTTCATCTGAACAAGTCTTTAGTATTCCAATTCCATAATTTGGAACTGGTTTAATTTTGGAACTGGTTCCAATGGATTTGGTATTCTGGAATAAACATCCTTAGTAGTAGTAGTGTTTTCCATCACCACCTCTTCAAAACAAAAACGAATTAACAAATCAACATACAATGAGAAAAAAAATTGAGGTAGAGTGAGAAATTTAGTTGAAAACATTTTATATGACTTAGAAGTTGCCATGCAAAATAAGTTTACTCTCAATATAAGGTTTGAAGCATCCGGTAGAAGTCAGAGCATAATCAAATATTACCGGTACTTCTGTATTTCCAAGATCACTTTTTAATGCAAACAAGGATGAAATATAATACTGAAAAA
This sequence comes from Trididemnum nubilum, assembly GCA_963965965.1. Classification (NCBI taxonomy): domain Eukaryota; kingdom Metazoa; phylum Chordata; class Ascidiacea; order Aplousobranchia; family Didemnidae; genus Trididemnum; species Trididemnum nubilum. The sequence goes on from OZ014470.1 coordinate 29,636,975, forward strand.
ATAATTGTCCCGTTAGTCACAAATGGAATGTCCTTTTAGTCACAATGGCTAGCTTTAAAAATATCACTATTGCAAACATAGCTACTTGGATAAAGCAAAAATAAGATATGTTAACATTGCCTTGATAGTCAATGCATCATATACTAAAAGTGGAAAAAAATTCATTCACCTGATAAGCACACTTTTGAATTGGAATTTGACAAATACAATTTTACTAATTTGTACCCTGTCCTGTTAGTCACAAGAATTTTTGAATTTTTCTTGAAAAATAAATGAAATCGTAACTTATTTAGTAGTGCAAACTCGCTTTCTTACAACCAATGTTCAAACCCTACATTATTGTTTTTGTACCTAATTTACTTTTTTTTATATAAATAAAAAAGCAATCAAAATGTCTCGTTAGTCACATTTGGAATTGCCCTAATGGTCTGTGATAGCACTTTTTGTATCAATATCAACTAGATTTAGATGCTCTTGTGTTCAAGTTCCAAGGTGTCGCAAACTTATGCTTTGTTGCTTAGTCACTTTTTACCAATTTTCCTTTAAGTTACACCATCAACATCATTGCTGACTACATTTTCTCCACAATGTAAAGACCAACCACCGCTTAAAAGAGAAATTTTCATTAAATTAATGCATTTTGCGACTCCAGGAATATTTATATACAAAAATAAATTACAAAAGTAAATTGACGGGGTCACAATGGGCTCTACACTGGGATGCACACTGGTAAATTTCTTTCTTGGCCGTTTGGAGACTGTTATTTTTCAACAGGCATCTTCAACTCATCCTAAAATGTATCTTTGTTATGTGGATGATGTGTTTGCTGTTTTTGATGATGATAAGAAATGTGATTCTTTTTTGAACATACTTAATACTCAACATGAAAATTTACAGTTTCTGTAGAAAAGTCTGCAAACATGCTTAATTTCGTAGAAAAGTCTGCAAACATGCTTAATCTGGGTCAATCCATGCTTAATTTGTATTTTTTTGTGAAATGTCAACCCATGTTCTAGAATCCTTTCCAAACTTGGCATTGGGGTAGAACGGAGTAAAAAGGCCTGTTTGCAAAAATTTCACCTTTCTAGCACAATCCGTTCCTGAGATATGGCCTTTTAAAATTGCGCAAAAAAGTGAATTTTGAGTATACGTATGAGTGATTTCGACTTTTAACGCTCAAAGTTGAGGTAGAATGATGCAGAAAATTGCTCCCCCCTCCTTTTGACCTTGCCGAATCCAATAAAACTGGTATTTTCAAGTTGAAAAGATTGCTTTTTAAGTTGTTTAATAATTTAGGTGTTTCTCTTTGGGCCTCGATTATGGGGTGCTCCGAATTTTTTCTTAAAAAATGTTTTAACCCTATCTTGGATGACTACTTTTCATGGCTTATGCAAAACCAAGCTTTGTCAAACTGATTTAACATGCATTATAAAGCATCAAAATTAATGAACCATGCACTACTTCAGTTTTTCATTTTAGAAACATGTCACATACGATACCCAACTTTTTTAATGCTTTTTTCTGAAATATAACTCTATTACTTTTTAATAGTAACCTTTCGTTGTTAAAAACATGCATGAAAAGCAAGTAGAATCGTCAGAATGGATTGCGCAAGAAAATGAGCGACTATTTATAGGAAAAAGCCGACCCGTGATTGGATAGAAAAGGACCAATGAGAAAGCGTCATTAGTGTACAATCTTTAAGCTGTACACGAGTTCTTTTTGTCGGCAGATGGCGGGGTTAGAAGTTTTGATGAAAGTGGCTTCAAGAGCAGATAGGTGAAAAGGTGAGCGGCCTTGAGCAAGAATAGAAAATCTGCTGTCATCATAATGTTGAGCGCAGATAGGATTTTGTAAAAGATGAAGTCCAATGGCTGAATCAAAAGCAAGAGACTAGGTATTAGCTAGGTTAGGGTATTTGCTGGGTTAGTAGGGTGGCCCTTTAATAGGGCAAAAAAATTTTTTTGAGAAAAGTTATGCTCTCACCCCCTGATTTGGATCTCCCTTGATAGGAAACAGCTTGTGCAAAATTTTATTGTGGTACAAGATTGTTTTGGGTGTGCTCAAGCCACTTTGTTTTTGTATTGCAGATTACGTGTAATTACTACTAGCTAAGCGCCATTAGACTGACTGATGTGTTTTGTGCCGTGAAATGGTTACTCTGCGTAAACGAGATGAAATAAACCTACTAGGCAGGACAAAAGAGCGCTTTACTGGCTCTAAGCTTCCCTCAAATGGTGATGTACTGCATGTATATCTGCATCGAATGAACTCAAAGGGGGTATTGAAGCACGATGCAGCGGTACAGACGGCAAAGGAGGTTCAGATTTTTTGGGAAAAAGCCAGCATTCCTATACGACCTTTCCATCACGTAGTGAAGAAGCTGAAAGACCTTGTGCAACAGTTTGAAGCTCTGAAAAAGAATAAAGGCCGAAGTAGTGAAACTCAAAAGAAAAATGAAAAGGAGTTCAAGAACATATTTGACGATCTTTTTGACATTGCTCATCAACGAGCACTAGAGATGATCAAGAATGAAGAAGATAAGGAATTTCTACTAGCTCAACGTGAAAAGGGGAGGCGTGGAAGTATGGGAGGCATTGATTTAAAGTTGGCTACAAAGCAAATAAATGAAGAAATCAGAGGGCAAAAGAGAGCAAAGTGGATGGAAAAGCAAATGAATGAAGTTGATCTGCTTAATAAAAGCATTGTCTTAAAGATTCTTCAGCTTCTGAGGAAACTGATATTGATGAGACTTCATTTGTAGCTGCAGGACCCAGCATGAATAGCAAGAGGAAAAGAGGCAGAAAGAACATGCTTACTTCGGCAGTACTCTCTACTCTTGACAGGACCAAAATCAGTGATAACCATGCAGTACACAATCTATCTGCTGTACTATCTGCTTCTGGACAACAAATCGACCAGTTCAATGTCAATCGTTCCTCTATTCAACGTGCTCGGCAAAAACACCGAGAAGTTACATCTAAAAAGCTAAAATCCGAATTCTGCAGAGAACAGACTCTTACACTTCACTGGGATGGAAAATTGATGGCTGAACTAACAGGTGACAAAAAAGTCGATAGGCTCCCGATTGTAGTGTCTGGAAATGGAATGGAGCAACTGCTGTGTGTTCCCAAGCTGCAAGCAGGGTCCGGCCAAGCTATTGCGAATGCTCTTTATGATAACGTAAAAGATTGGGAATTGGAAAACTGCATTTGCTCCATTTGCTTTGACACCACTGCAAGCAATACTGGCAAAAAGAAAGGAGCTTGCGTACTTTTCGAACAAATGTTGGAAAAGGACATTTTGTACCTAGCATGCCGGCATCATATTCACAAAATTATGTTACAGGCAGTATTTTTTGCCACAATGGGGCCATCAACAAGCCCAGACATCCCATTGTTCATGAGATTTAAAAACTACTGGACTCAAATTTCAGCTGATGACTATCAACCAGGCATCAAAGACGTAGAGGTTGCTAATGCTTTGCAGCGTGTTAAAACTAATGTACTTCAGTTCTGCTTACAGCAGATTGAAGAAGCTCAGCCTCGAAACGACTACAACGAACTATTGGAGCTCTCCATAATCTTTGTTGGAGGAATCCCCCCAAAAGGTGTTCACTTTGCCAAACCAGGAGCGATTCACAGGGCTCGTTTTATGGCTCGATTAATATATGCCTTGAAAATATTTGTATTTAGACACCAGTTCAACCTTACTTCTTCAGAGTTCACTGGCATAAAACAGTTGTGCATTTTCGGCATCAAGCATTATATAAAATCTTGGTTTACTTCCAGACTGCCTATTGAGGCTCCAAAAAATGATCTCGAACTCCTCAAGTCACTTGCAAATGAAAGCTGCAGTCCAGCAAATAAAGCTTTGAAAAAACTAGCAAACCATCTCTGGTATCTCAGTGAAGAGCTTGTTGCGCTTGCCCTGTTTGATTCTAATGTCACACTGGAAGAGAAAAGAAGAATGACAGCTGCTCTACAGAGGAAATCAGAAAAGAAGGCAAGCAAACTAGTTTCTGTGGAAATAGAAAACATCCAAACAAAAGAGTTGCACGATTTTGTCACCAATAATACTCGCAACTTTTTCACGATGCTTAATCTCAATCATGATTTTCTGTTGAAAGACCCTGCAACGTGGTCCAGCAACACAGCGTACATGTCGGCAGAAAAGATCGCCAACAGCTTGACGATTACCAATGACACTGCTGAAAGGGGTGTTGCAATAATCCAGGAATACAATGGACTGTTGTCTAAGACTGAAGAACAAACACAATTTATTCTGCAAGTCGTCAAAGAGGTTAGAAAGTTGTTTCCTAATGCTCTTAAAAGAACAGTTGTAGAAGGGCTGGCTGAGTCCGAAGCTGCCAATTCAGTAAATTTGTGAAAACGGATATTTAAACTTCGGGATATGTTATGACTTTGCTTCATTATTGTGCGTATAACATCATTACTTTGATTGCACTGTAACTATGGTGATATCAAACCAGGCCTGCAACTAGTTGCCATTGCTTCGGAGGACAAAAAAATTTTGGGAAGGGGGCTAAACATGTTCAAAGGTCACGTAAGCTTAAAACTGTAAATTTTTTGGGAAGGCAAACAATTTTCTAGGGAAAGCAGCACCCTCCTACCCCCTTCTTAGTTGCAGACCTGTATCAAACCCAGTGTAAACGTTGTGATCGGTTTGCAAAGTTTTACCATTGTTCAATAACTTGCATTGTAATGTGCTACTAGTGACTATCACAGCTACAATTCCTGCAAATTTCATATGCTTTGAGCACACCCTAAAAGTCATTCAATCTCACTAAAAATTGGTTTCTCTTAGTTTTTCATAAAGGAGAGTAAAATGAAGGGGTGAGAGCATGATAATTTTAAAGTCGAAAAATAAGGGCCACCCTACTGGGTTAGGGTTACCCAGTCTCTTGCTTCTGATTCAGCCATTGGACTTCATCTTTTACAAAATCCCATCTGCGCTCAACATTATGATGACAGCAGATTTTCTATTCTTGCCCAAGGTCGCTCACCTTTTCACCTATCTGCTCTTGAAGCCACTTTCGTCAAAACTTCTAACCCCACCATCTGCCGACAAAAAGAATTCATGTACAGCTTAAAGATTGTACACTAATGACACTTTCTTATTGGTTCTTTTCCAGCCAATCACGGCTTGGCTTTTTCCTATAAATAATCGCTCATTTTTCTGCGCTCTCCATTCTGACGATTCTTCTTGACAAGTGTCAGATGAAAAGCTTTGAAGATATGAACATTTTAATCAAGGCAATTCTCAAGTTCTGTATCACCAACCAACTCTTGAAAAGCAAGTCCTTGCTATTTATCAAAATTAGCTAGATATTTTGCATGCTGTACATGGTCATACTAAACGTGTTCACCTCAGTTAGACACAATACCGGTTGAAGATCACCATATAGAACTTCAGCACAATGTCAGAAATATTGTATCAGTAACCAAAAGTATTTAAGTCATTAACCTGATTTTTATATCTTTTTATCCCAGGATTTGAGAATTCAATTAGACATAAGAAATAGCTAGTCTTTGAATGAAAGCTAATAAACTCACAATTAACGTTGCAAAATCTAGTGCATAAAACTGCCACACAAAAACCAAAAATCTTATGTGATTGATGGTCATCCAATAGCTGTAAATAGTAATGTCAAGTACTTGGGACTATGGATTGATGACAACCTTAACTTTGACATTCATTTCAAATTTGTTGAACGTGAAATCGCTAATGCAGTGGGTATACTCAATAAATTGAAATGCTATTTCCCCAGGAACATTTTTTTACAATTCTATCATGTATTAATTTATCTTCATCTTCTCTATGCGATTCCCATATGGGGTTTCACCAACCAATCTTATCTCCACATTATTTCAATTCTCCAAAACAAAGCTGTGAAAATAGTTACCCAGACAAAATGGAATTCCAGTGCAAACCCTTATACCAACCTAAAGGTCTTGAAACTGAACTAACTTTGGTAACATGATGTATAATTTACACGATTGGCAATATCCATGTAACCTAAACTAAGACTTCACAAAGTCCAATGCCAGACATTCCTGCCCTACTCGCTGCTCCACTTCTCTTATATTTACTATCTCCCATTTGTGAAAAGTATGAAGCTGCAACAATCTTTCTTATACCAGGGTGTTAAAACCTGGAACTCAATTTCTATGATTAGAATTGTCTCATTTCATCTGTCTAAAAACAATAACTCAAATAGACCTGAAGCTCCTATGAGCAAAAAGGTGCATAATTGGGGGCTGTTTGACTAGATGACCGTAGCAGGTCCCTTCCAGTCTCTGGTCATGAAAAAACGTATTTTTTGTTTTGCTATTATAAACTATTTTATATGTAGTATGTCATTTAATGCATCGTAAAGCAACAAATAATAAATCGAACTTGAACTTAAGAAAATACATTGGGATGTAGTTCGAAAGTTTCAAATGGTGATAAAATAAATTAATAATTTTGAATTGATTGTACAATGGATTTACGCCAATGTAAACAATAAAGTTTGAAGCTTATTAGCCTTGTTGTTCAGTTGTCTCGAAAGTTTGTAGATTCGTCCACTAAATGAAGTAGAAGGAGTGTCAGTTGTGCAAATAATTTGGTTGTATGGAATAGTGCAAATGTCATTTTGCTCAGGGCAATAAAATGATGGTGATGGGCCATGTGGGAAGATAAATTTAACATTGACTTCCAGTTGGGGTTTTACACTTAAAATGAGACCCACCCAGCAATGAAAGTTATACCAGCATGCCACAAAATTCATGCTCTTAACCTTTTGGTATACTGCTGGTGAAAAATCAAATGTTGCACAAAAGTGTAATTCTGAGCAAGTATACTTGCATCCAATTTGATTCACTAATATTGGGTGATAAAAATGCTATGAACATGTTTCAGGATATTCAAATATGGTTAAGGAAGCCGATACACTTTGAATGAGGCAAATGAAAAAAAGCTCAAAACAATGCCCTAGCTATCATTTCATACCTGATATAATACATGTTAAATTAGCTTGACAAAGCTTGGTTTCACATTAGCCATGAAAAGTAGTCATCCAAGATAGGGTTGAAACATTTAAAAAAAAAAAAAAAATTCAGAGCACCCCGTAATCGAGCCAGGCCAACTGACCATGACAAACTGACCGCGATCAAACTGGCCGCGAGCAAATGGTTTTGTCACAGTGATTTGATCACTGATTTCGTCGCAATGATTTCGTCTCAAAGTGAGGGTTTGGGCAAAATGGCTCTGGGGATAGTAAAATATGCTTATGATTGCTCTTCTCAGCTGATCGGCGTCATTTAGTTTGCGGTCAGTTTCTCACGGTCGGTTGTCGTGGATGCCCCCCATAATCGAGGCCCAAAGAGAAACACCTAAATTATTAAATAACCCAAAAAACAATCTTTTCTACTTGAAAATACCAGTTTTATTGGATTTGGCATGGTCAAAAGGAGGGGGGAGGGGAAGCAATTTTGTGCATCCTCTTACCTCAACTTTGAGCGTTAGAAGTTGAAATCATTCATGCAAATCCTCAAAATTCACTTTTTCGTGCAATTTTAAAACAGCCGTATCTCAGTAATGGATTGTGCTAGAAAGGTGAAATTTTTGGCAAACAGGTTTTTTTACTCTGTTCTGCTCCCATGCAAAGTTTGGAAAAGATTCTAGAACATGGGTTGACAGCCGGTCAAATTGAGCATGGATTTGACCCACTTTGCAATGTGTGGATGTGGATATCAAAGTTAGTGAGCAAAATGTATGAGGTGTGTTTGAAAAATAATGGCACTGTGCATGCTACACAAACAACTTTTATTGCAGAGAAAAAAGCATTGCTTTCTATGATGTCACTATGTCTTATGGTTTCAAAATGACCCACCTTGCAATGTTTGGATGTGGATATCAAAGTTAATGAGCAAAACGTACGAGGTGTGTTTGAAAAGTAACAGGAGTGTGCACGCTGCATGAACAACTTTTATCACAGAGAAAAAAGCATTGCTTTCTATAGTGTCTCAATGTCTTATGGTTTCGAAAACCAAATTTCAGCATTCCATGACAACTACATTTTTTTTGCACGTTTTTCTCTTAAATCACTTTCTTTTTGACCGTTTTGTGAAAATTTGATACAATTAAGAATTTTTTTCTTTTTTTTCTTTGGTGCGAAGGATGAGCGTTGAACAATGAATCAACTTGAAATTTCTTGTCCGTTTTGGAAAAACTCCTACTGAAGCACTAAAATTGCTTCAAGAAGTCTATGGTGATGACACAATGTCAAGAACTCGTCTTTTTGAGTGGCACAGGAGGTTCAAAGAAGGATGAGAAGGGGTGGAAGGTGATCGCAGGAGTGGGAGGCCATCCACAAGCAGAACAGATGAAAATGTTGAGCGTGTGAGACCAATGGTGCGGAGCGATCACCGTCTTACTGTTAGAATGGTAGCAGATGAGCTGGGTATGAATAGTGAGAGGGTATGGAGGATCATTACAGAAGATCTGGGAATGAGGAAGATCTGTGCAAAAAAATTACCAAGGTTGCTGAATGAAGGACAAAAGGAGCGGCGTTTGCAAGTGTGTCAAGACATTTTGGAGCAACTCGAAACTAAACCAAACTTGCTGAAAAGAGTTGTTACTGGCGATTAGTCATGGATCTTCGAGTACGATCCCCTCACCAAACGGCAGAGTCTTGAATAAAGAGCGCATTGTCACCAAGACGCAAAAAGGCGAGGGTCCAAAACCAAGGTGATGCTGATCGCTTTTTTTGATGTCCATGGAATTGTCCACACAGAATTTTTGCCACAAGGCCAAACTATTAAACTATTAATCAAGCACGTCTACAAAAACATCTTGCGACGTCTGATGCGCTCAGTGAGAAAGAGAAGAGAACTGTGGGAAACATCATGACATGAAATGTCATGGCTGCTTCATCATGACAATGGTCCAGCTCATAATGCCTTTGGAATTCGGGAGTTTCTTGCCAAAAATAACATTGCTGAACTGTAGCAACCACCCTACTCTCCAGATCTGGCCCCCTTGTGACTTCTTTTTGTTTCCCAAACTCAAGGAAGTGATCATAGGAACTCATTTTCAAGATTCAGAAGCCACTAAAACAGCTGTGACGAGAGAGCTCCGAGCAATTCCGGAGGAATCCTTCCAAGAGTGCGTAGAAGCGTGGCAGAGGAGATAGGAAAAGTGCATTCGAGCTCAAGGAGATTACTTTAAAGGCGACATGTTGTAAAATTTACTTGTCAAATAAAATAAAACATTTATAGACCCAGTCCTGTTACTTCTCAAACACACCTCGTAGATAATTGGGTATGGCAAAAGCCAATGTTTGGATGTGGATGTCAAAGTTAATGAGCAAATCGTAGATACTTGGGTATGGCAAAAGCCAACTAGCATTGGCTATTTTTGAATTTTGTTGTGGTTTGTCCTTTAAAGTGGAAATCTGGTCTCATGATGTGTATGCTACACTGTGCTAAAATGATTTGCTCTAGCGATAATTTATTTTTTGCAAAAGTGAATAAATTAGGATCATTATTCTTGCTAACAATTACACAAACAATTTCTTTAACAAAATACTGAAGCAGTTTCTTGATGCATTCTTGTGTGCTATTACCAACTGTGACAATGATACTGATAAACATTTTGTTGAGGTCCTTTACGTTGATGCAGCTTCTAAGCGATTCAAATGTTAAACAACTTTCTTAGCTGATTAAATGCAAATTTGGCATTGAAATTTGTGCAATTTATACAACATGTCAAGTTGGTCGTTATTTTCAGCTGAAGTCAACTACTTCAATCTCTCTGAGCTCTAATGTCGTATATCAATTTTTATGTTTGTGTGATATGAATTTGTTCTATGTGGGCATGAGTTTGCGACACCTTAAAACTCGAGCACTGGAGCATCTAAATCTTGCTGATATTAATATAAAAAGTGCTAACAAAGACCATTTATACAATTCTGACAAATGCTCGTCCATGAGACAGTCGTGGAATCTTTCAAAGTTCTTAGAAAGTGTGTCACCAAGTATGATACTGAATTTCAAAAAGCTTTATTAATTAAAAAGTTGAATCCAAAGTTAAACAGTTATGTGCTAAAAGGGCCTCATTTTTGCTTAGTATTTTTTAGTGATATTCTGGTATGCATTATTATTATTCAGTTCTTACCATAAATTTGCTTGTTTTGCTGTTTTTTGCTTCATTTTTCTTCATTGTCTGACTTTTAACTAGCCAGAAAATACCTAGTGATGTTCATTTCAGAATACTGAATCTTACAGAACCGGTTTCTATTTGGAACCGGTTCCATTTTTAGGATTCGGTTTAGTTGTGAAGAAAAACTGCAAGTGATGAATTTGTTTAACCGAGCAAGTTGACTGCCTTGGGAAGCGTCGTTTTGACCTGGATGTAACAATGGCATCATTTTCTCTGGGAGGGTTAAGCCCCCTGGTTGCGGGCCTGTTTCCTTTTCCTGAAAACAACTAGAAATGATGGCTAAAATGAAAACGAAAAATTCAGAAAAACTGGTAAAGCATTGCAGAATGAGAATATCCAATAATCATGTGATTTATAATGCTATAGTTTTTGTACTAGCGGTACGTTGATTAGAAATGATACAAAATGTTGGAGTTATTTTGTTTTGCAGTAGTCGAGCAGTTAAGAACTGATTTGATATGAAAATAGTACTAACAGCCACTTTTAGATTTAAGATTGATTAAGGATTCGGAAAAAAAGATTCGGAAGTATTCTAGAATACATAGTTATTCTGAAATAAACATCCCTAAAAATACCCCACCTTACTGCTGCATGGCTTAAAATCAAGCTCTTTGCCGAAGATTTATTTTGTCATGGATTAACTCATGAAAAGCTTATTTAAGTTTTTGGTAGTATTACATCATAAATTGATTTTAATTGTAATGAATGCTTTGGTAATTACCTATAACCACATGTAAAATTATTTTATTCAGATATGTTATCCTAATGAGGGCTTAACTGCTTTAGGACGAAAATGATCGATTTTTATTACAATATATTCTACCTTCAAATATAAAACTTTAAATATGTCAATCAATGTTGCAAAGTTGCTCATACTTCCAATTCTCTGGTTTTAAAATCAACCTCTTTGCCAAAACTTTATTTGTAATTTATCGTGGTAATATCATTATTCATTATGCAGTCGAATACCGGTAATTGCTTGTCAATTTAACAGATCTTTTCATGTGATTATGCAAATTATGTGTTTGCGCAGAAGCACAAAGTACAAGTGACCGACAATGAGCGTCATGTTAAAAAAAGGTCTACACATGAGGCTTCAAAGCCGGTGCTATGTGATTATCCCACTCGTACTAAAAAAACAACAACAACGCAAATTAAGGCCTAATGGTCAAGTACCAAGGTAAATTTGCTATTTTGTTTTTATTTGCTACATCAAAAAAAGTTGTTCAGCAACAATATTTCGAGTTGTATGGTTGTTAAAAAGTCGTTTGGATTTAGAAAAAGCTCAACATAACAATTTGGATCTATAAAGCAAATGACGCCATGCATGAACAATATAACCTCTCCATAGTTTTACCACCATCAGTAACGGTGGTAAAACTTTTACAACCAACGTTTTTCTCAGTAGTCAGTTATTCGCTTTTTAGCATTTAACTGTTATAGATCTAAGGAAAGAAATCATGATTGCTGGACTTCTATCAATGAAGAACACATAATGAAAGTCGTAATCACTTACAACTTATAAAAAATTAAATGATGATCCCATTATTATCGAAAGAAGTAAATAAAGAGGTTGATTTGTAGCAATCAATTGTAGGATCAGCAAACGTTATGTTAGACAAGAAAGGTGTAATGTTCTTGTGTACTACAACTATAGCAGAGATGAAGTCTCCGAGGACGTCGTAGGCTTGAGGACACATTCTGAAGTCCTTAGCCTTGAAGCTTCAGTCCTTGGCCTCGAAGCCTACTAGTCCTTGAAAATACCCTGTTCTTGGCTCAAGGACAGCATTATTTTTTGATTGGTTAAAAGGAAATAAGCAAATAAAAAAGGGAACATAAACTTAAGTACGTGTCAATTTGTTTCACTGCCATAGTTAAAAAACAATATAAGGTGATGCCAACTACGCCAAGTCATACTGAAACTTATTGTAAATGTAAAAATGCGTGAAAGCTCTTATTGGAGAATGAGAAGGCAAAAAAGCATTATAAAAAAATTGTTGCTTTTGTTTCTGCTAATACTACCAGTGCAGATGGTACAAGCTGCAAAGCACTAAAGCCATCCAGAGCCAAAGCAAAGAATCTGGGGATCGGGATAGAAACAACCTTGAGTTAATGCAAAAACATGTCCGTGCCTATTCTGTGTGTGAATTCTGAAGAAAATATGTGTGTGATAATGAAATGTAATTATGTATTACCAGAAGTGGCGTATTGATATTGTACTACAGTAAATATGTTAATATAGTTTGATATACCGGTAACTAATGAAATGGATCTTGAGAACCACAATTTGTTCTGAAAATATGTGAGTGTGAAAAATTTGTTTCGAGATGAGGAAGAACAACTCTAACCACTGCCAAGCGGTCTGGAGGGGGGCAAAATCACATCCACCAAACAATTTCTGAGTTGGAAATCGCTGCTAGGAATCCCAAATAAACCAACTATTGGATCAGAAAAAACCCTGCATGAAGAAATGTAAAGAAATTAAGTGTGAAGTTAAATATGACGGCAGTATAATAATTGTTCGAATGCCTGGAGAAATGCGTGTTGGTTGGTCGCTGGACTTAATAAATTTTTTACACCCTGTCCTTATCAGATAAAAAGGTGAAGCTCCCGCAAAAAATTTAAGCATTTTTAGAAAAAATTAATGGTTTGTTATATCTCCCTTTCTACAATTGTGGAATGTATGCCCTTTAATTGGGGGTTCAGGGCAAATGTCTCTTATGGCTTTCCTTCATAATAAGACCCTACTTGAAATATCTAAACATGGTTAAAAGCAACGCTTGCATATATAAGCTTGAAATATCTAAACATGGTTAAAAGCAACACTTGCCTTTCGTTAATTACAGAGCCTACTCGAGTAACCCCAACTTCTGCGACCACAATAGATCATATTATATCAAACGAAGCTTGTTATGAGGTAACCCCTGCGGTTTTGCAATGCAAAATCTCCGATCACCATGCAGTTCTCTGCTCTATATCCATTCTAGACCAACAACAGTCTAAAAAAGAAACACAGAAATATTTTGACCTTAAGAATTTTGATAAAAAAAAATTTTGTGAGGATTTACAAGATTCTTTGAATATGCATTTTGTGAATATTTTCTCAAACATTGAAATGGATCTAAATTCCTCTTTTACCAAATTCCTCTCAGTAGTACGCAATGTGATAACAAAACACGCACCTATTAAGATTGCTAGTCGGTCACAAAAGCGAAAGCAAGCTAAGCCGTGGTTGACTAAAGGTTTACTTATTTCTATTCGCCGCAAACAATGGCTATACAAAACTCAATTCTTAAATGGTAACTCCCTGGGAAAGGATCATTTTAAAATGTATTCTAATACGTTGAATAAACTAAAACAACTTTCGAAAAAAATGTATTATCACAATGAAGTTGAAACCAATAAGAATAACCCAAAAAGAATGTGGAACGTTCTTCGCACACTACTACCTAATGGGAAAAAACAGGTCACACACGAAATACCTAAACTCATATACAAAGGTACACAAATTGAAGAAACAAACGAAATCCCCGAAATTTTCAATTCACATTTTTCAACTATTGGTACTCTTTTAGCCAATCAAATCAACTCCAACTCCCAAAATTATCTGAGATATCTATCTAACCGTACCTCATCTTCCATGGTGTTAGATCCTCCATCCCCTAATGAAATTTATAACACAATATTCACACTAAAAACGAAAGTAAACCCGGATCAAGATTTACCCTCTTTTTTTCTAAAGATTGCAGCCCCTATACTTGTTCCTTATCTAGCTATTATTTGTTATCATTCCTATCAATCAGGCATTTTTCCTGATAGAATGAAAATCGCCAAGGTGATTCCTATCTATAAAGCGGGTGTTACTACTGACGTGAACAATTACCGTCCCATATCTATATTACCATGTTTATCAAAAGTTTTTGAAAAATTACTATTGAAAAGATTGAACTCCTTTTTTGAAAAAAATGATATCATTCAACCCACCAATATGGATTTCGGCAAAAACATTCGACAGTTCATGCTCTAATGCATACAGTTACTCGTTGTTATGATGCAATGAACGAAAAATTTTTCTCTAGCTTAATAATGGTCGACCTGAGGAAAGCATTTGATACCGTTTGTCACAAAAAGTTACTAAAGAAACTAGATCATTACGGTATCCGGGGTATTGTAAATGAACTAATTTCAAACTATCTTTTTAATAGAAAACAATATGTCTATTTAAATGGAGCAAGATCTTCTTTACAACCGATAAATATCGGGGTGCCTCAGGGATCCATTTTAGGACCGCTGTTATATCTTATTTTACGTCAATGATCTTCCAAACTGTCTTGAATGTATTGCAAGTCTTTATGCGAACGATACATGTATGATTGTTCACGATCAGTGTTTAAGTGAACTTGAAGGAAAAGTTTGTAAAAACATCTCTGATCTTAAAGTTTGGCTTGACTCAAATGAATTAACCTTAAATTTTAATAAAACAGCCTGCTTGCTTATTTCTCCTTACACTCACTCTCGTAATATTATTTTTAACCCAATGATAAATGGAAAATTATTAAAAGTGGTTACGTCTTACAAATATTAAGGAATTACTGTAGATAATCAACTAAATTTTATAAATCATATCAAAAACTTAGAGAAGAAAATTGCAAGTGGAGTGGGAGTATTATGGAAACTAAAAAAATTCCTTCCACCGGATACGTTGCTTCTGCTCTATTATGTTCTAATCCAACCACATATACTTTATGCTATTACTGTCTGGGGTTCTACGTGCTCTACTTACAAGAATAGACTAAGAACACTTCAAAATAGTGCAATTAGAGCCATAGCCAATGTCAGAAAAATGCAAAGAATTTCACCCAACTACTTTAAGTGTGGTATCTCAAAGCTAGATGACCTCTACAGATTTGAAACTGCCAAATTAATGTTCCAGTACACCAAAAATGATCTCCCAAAGCCTTTTAAACATATGTTCCAACAATTTTCTCACACCCATCCTTATAATACCAGAAGTATTACCCGTAAGAACTACAACAATCCTCCCTTTAAAACTGCAAGATTACAGCGATCCTTTAAGTACCAGGGGATAAGTATTTGGAATAACTTACCATTGAACTTTAAAAATATGTCTTTTTTTCAATTCAAAAAACAACTTCAAAATTTCTTGATTCAACAAAATTAAGTTCTATGTGAATCGGTTCATTATTGTTTTGTTGCTCATTTGTGTAACTTTAAACTACAGCGTAATTGAGGGCAAGGCGGCTCATTTGTTCAATGCCGACTTTGTGAGGTATTTGTTTGTTTTACCACGAAAATTATGCTTTTTTTTTTCTATATTATCACTCAGGGGGTCTACTGCTCGAAGACTTCGGTCACTCGTAGCCTCCTGATGAGTATCCGCTGCTTATTTTATTGTTTGTTTACTTTGATATATTTTATGCATTTTGCGTTGCTCGTGAAAATAAATTATTTATTTACCTACCTAGATCCTTATGTTATTTTTGGGTCATTCCATGCCAAACGTACTAGACCCTCCAGCTTGACCCCCTTAAAATTTGTTCAAAACATGTTATAGTTTTGTGTGGCATGATTGACTTTCACACTGAAAATTTTAGCTCAATATCTCTTGTACTTTTGAAAACATGACAATTTTAAATTTGCTACCCCCTCATGATGGCAAAGGCTTGGTCATTTTCGGCCATTTTCAAAAGCGCATTTCTCTAAATGTAAAAACAATGAAAAGCTGATTTTTGGTAAACTGATCAACTTTCAGCTACATTTCATACAACAAGTGTCAAAATGGTCAAAGTGCCAAAGTGTTCACATTTTGACCTGGGAACAAATTTTTGGTCAAGTTTGAACACCTGCATCTCTCATATGAAGCATAGCATTGCTCTCATTTTTATCATGGTAGCTCCCTACGTACTGGAAATCAAATTTGGAAAGAAAACACTGCTTTAAAAAAAAAGTTATTTTACTTCAAAGTATGCACCAGCTGCAAAATTGCAAAAAACATGCCATCTTGTGGTGGAAAAATGACACTGTGGAAAAATGTCAGACACTGTTTTCAACAAAAATTTTTTTGAAAGTGGAAAGAGGTTTTCTCAAAGAGGTTTTCTCAAACAACATGTCTAATTTTTATCTAAATTTTATGTGGAGGATAAACTTTTTCTTTTTCTTTTTGCAAATTTAAGAGAAAATTATAACGAAAAAATGACTGAATCTCAACCCTTTACAGTTTTGGAACAAAGTTGAATTTTGGTGTGTAAGTACTTTGAGAAAACCTCTTTCCACTTTCAAAAAAATTTTTGTTAAAAACAGTGTCTGACATTTTTCCACCACAAGATGGCATATTTTTTGCAATTTTGCAGCTGGTGAAGTAAAATAACTTTTTTTTTAAAGCAGTGTTTTTTTTCCAAATTGGTAAAGTTGATTTCCAGTACGTAGGGAGCTACCATGATAAAAATGAGAGCAATGCTGTGCTTCATATGAGAGATGCAGGTGTTCAAACTTGACCAAAAATTTGTTCTCAGGTCAAAATGTGAACACTTTGGCACTTTGACCATTTTGACACTTGTTGTATGAAATGTAGCTAAAAGTTGATCAGTTCACCAAAAATCAGCTTTTCATTGTTTTTATATTTAGAGAAATGCGCTTTTGAAAATGGCCGAAAATGACCAAGCCTTTGCCATCATGAGGGGGTAGCAAATTTAAAATCGTCATATTTTCAAAAGTACAAGAGATATTGAGCTAAAATTTTCAGTGTGAAAGTCAATCATGCCACACAAAACTATAACATGTTTTGAACAAATTTTAAGGGGGTCGAGCTTGGACATTATGAAAAATCAGGACGTTTATCATGGAATGACCCTTTTGTTAATTAAACACCTTATCTTAAATTTGACAAAGTTCAATTCAATTGTTGAAATCAAAAGATTCGCAGGAGACTGGTCGTGAACATAATAATAACTCAAAATTCTCTGGTCATAAGTACACAGCAGAGAATTCTTAAGTGCAGGAAATGTGAATTTTTAACCTGTACTGTTGCAGTCCAGTTACCTCTGCTATAACAATCTCGACAAAACCATTCATTCTACGTTGTTCATTACTCTGCATTATTCGGTCTGTTTTTGCAAGAGCAAGGCTCATTCATTTTGATTGTGAGGTAACTTAAAGAAATTACTTATTTTCTTACTACCTTCGCCTGAACTGCGAATAAAATGTTCTAAATTGAGTGAAATGCATATGGCGGAAATTAACATCATAATGAGCTTTCCATGTAGATCTGAACTGAAAACTCTGTGAAGCTGGTGACGTTAATATACGCCATTGCTGCGTTTTTGTGTGTTTGCAAGCATAAGAGCGAAATCTTTTGCCGAGGAATGCAACAAGTGTTGTTTTGCTGGCTTTGCATCTGATGTAGATTTTGGCTGCTTCGTTCTACAGCTGCAGTTAATAATTTTGTGGCGAGCGCAAGACAAATTATACTAGTTTTTTTTGTATCAATAATATTTCATGAAAATCCTAGGCTCATTTTTGCTCAAAATTTAAAAACAATGCCAGCCTCCAGCAGTAACAAAAAAATTAGGAACGAAAAGGAATAAATATTAAATCTCAAAAGCAACTACATTGAATTCTGTTCCAATTCAAAACGATGAAATTTTAGTAATTTTCCAGTATTTACAAACAAAATATTGCAACGGTTCTGAAATTCTAGAGTGTTACTTCACACTATGCAGGCAACTCATAAATATTTGGATTTTTCAAGTTAAAAAAAAAGTATTTTTTCGCTTTTGCAATTTTTCGATACTGCAGAAGAAGCAGAAAAGTCTTTACTCAAGCTGACAGACCATTCGGAATTAAACACCAAAACAGCTGTAAAAAGAATGTTGTTAAAATTGATATGAGCATTCTCAGAATTCAAGGAGTAACATTAAGAAGTAAAGCTGCAAATTGGCAAAAAATTAAGAACAGCCAGCCTCAACTCAAAATTCATTGGTTCTTCTAAAAAAAGTGTAACCTGGGTTAAAATAAACTTGTTTTGCCTCAGTAAACTTCTGATTTCTGAACATGCTTCCATCGATTTTTAATTGCTAATTTTCATTATGCTCGAGCCATAACTTATAATGGCAAATTCACTATTAAGCCAGGTTATATCTCATTCAGTAAGCTAACTGTTATCGCAACATTTCTTGATTTCAACTAAAAGTTTATTCTGTTTCTTAGAAATAAATAATCTAAACATAGTATAATTTTTCGAATGAAAAACGGTTTCTAGAAAATGAATTTTTGAGGAAATGAAATTTCTGGAAAATAAATTTTCGAGGGTATGTGATTTTGGCCAAATGTACATTCTGGTAAGTGTCAATTCTGGAAAATAAGTTTTCAATGGACATTTGGCCAAATGTACATTCTGGTGTCAATTCTGGAAAATAGGTTTTTGGGGAAATGTCCATTCGGCCAAATGTACATTCTGGCAAGTGTCAATTCTGGAAAATAGGTTTTTGGGGAAATGTCTTTTCAGCCAAATGTACATTCTGGCAAGTGTCAGTTCTGGAAAATGTCCATTTGGGGAAATGTCCATTTGGCCAAATATACATTCTGGTGTAATTTCAGGCAAGTGACAAGTGTTCATTCCGGCAGACGTAATTTCAGGAAAGTGTTCATTCTGGCAAGTGTGATTTCTAACAAATGTTAATTTTGGAAAAAGAACGTTCAGGAAAATGTTTTTCTGGCAAGTGTTTTTCTGGAAAATGTTTTTCTGGTTGGTGTAAGGATACCGCTTCTGACTGTTAGTTCATTCATGACGTCATTTGATGTTCAGTTCAGTTTATTCAATACTGGTTAACCAACAGATGAACGGTCATACAAACGAAAATATTAGGAATTATTAGTCAATCAGTAAGGGAGACTGCGAACAAACCTTTCGGTTTTCAAGTCAAGCAGCCACCCATAGTCAGAATGAGATTGTAATCAACCATGAGAAAATGAGCATATATGCGCTACTACAGGCAAATTCAAGTCATCCTAATTAAATCTAATTGAAGAAGATGAAAGTCTTAGTATTGGTTTGAAAGATATTTTTTATAGTTGCATTTGAGAAAATTATGGGTTTTGTTTTTAATGTCTGAGGGAATGTCATTCCAAATTTTCGCTCCCTGTTATCGAATGCACCTTTGTAATCTCGCAGATTGATATTTAGGTATGTAAAGACTGAGAGAGTTGGATGGATTTGAAGATCTAGTGTGTCTGACCGAGATGTCGCTCGTTTTGATCAATAAATTGGAAATAAGAGGGGGAAGAGTATTCTGTAGGTGACGAAATACTAACTTAGCTGTTTCAAGTTTCAATAAGTCGGGAAGTTTCAAAATGTTTAAATTGGAGTAATAAGGGGTTGAATGTTTGCGGTAGCTGCCACCGCCAATGTGTCGGACAACCTTATTTTGCAAGGTACAGAGTTTAGCTAAGTAGGATGTATAGGTTGTACCCCATACAAGAAGACCATAGATAAAAGAGGATGTACTGATGCATAATACAATTTAAGCAGAGCTAATGGGGGTAGGAAGGATTTGAGTTTTATGATTATTCTTATAAATCTTGATATTTTATTCTCTATCATTCTAATATGCGAACTAAAAGTTAGCTGATAGTCTATTTGGACTCCCAAATATTTACGCTTTCACAGGGATTAATTTCAACATTATTAAGTTTCAATGAAATGTAGGGAGGTGGCTTTCTTAACCTAGGTGGAATAAGGAGAAAATTGGACTTTGAGGGATTGAGTCTCAGTTTATTTGCACAACACCATTCATCGACATTACGGAGTTCATTGTTCATTATATGTTCTGAATTATTTGGGTCATGGCTGTGCAGTACCAGGCAAGTGTCATCGACAAATAAACGAGGAAGGCAGTTGGTTGAATTGTATAAGTCATTAATGTACAGTAAGAATAGAATAGGTTTCAGAGTTGAACCCTGCGCTACGCCATTTGTGATGAGTTTTATATCTGAGTTTGTGCCATTAACCGAAAGGTATTGTCTCCTATTCAAAAAGGACTTAATTAATTGATTGGCAGAACCACGGATACCATAATGATCAAGCTTAGAAAGTAGAATACTGTGTGAGACAGTGTCCAAGGCCTTGCGAAGGTCTAAAAAAATTAAACCAGCGAATAAATTTTGATTAATATTTTCAAAGGCATTTGACACTATGTGAAGTACAGCATATTCAGTTGAAATGCTTTTTTGGAAACCATACTGTGACTTATGTATAACACTGTGCTTTTTGAGAATTTGTTGGAGTCTGTTGTAAATTAATCGTTCTAAAATTTTAGAAAAACAGGTCAGGATTGGAATTGGTCTGTAGTTATTGGGGTCAAGTTTATTCCCCTTTTTATAAAGTGGGATAACTTTGGCAAGGGTGCAACTCTCGGGAAATATTTCGTTCTTAAAAAAAGAAATCAATAAAGTACTGTAAGTATGGAGAAATAATGGTAGCAGCTATATGCATAAAAGGCTGGGATATTGTCATGGTCTACAGCTTTGTTAACGTTTAGGGAATAAATGGCATTAACTATTTCACTAACGCTTGGGGTGTTTAAGTGCAGTGAGGATGAAACACGGTTTGATAAATAATTGGAGAAATTGTGGTCGTCTAAATTTGAGTGCGTTAACTTGCCAATTGAACAAAAAAAATTATGAAAACAATTGGTAACTGTTATAGGATCAATTGAATTACACTCTGCTTCAAAATGATCTATAGCAGAAGTAGCTCCATCTGTTTTAGTTGGAAGCACACAGCGAATCAGGTCCCATGTCTTTTTGGGGTCATTTTTGGCTTTATCTAAAGTAGAAGAGAAATGATTTTTTTTGGATAACGCAATTATTTTGTTCAATTTATTGGAGTACTTTTGATAAAATATTTTTTCAGAATTATTCCCTAGTAAGAATAATGGCCGAAACATTGTTCGTCTATTATGAATCGAAATGTGGATGCCTTTCGTAAGCCAAGGTTTACTTCGTAACTTTCGTTGTCTGTGAGACAAACGTTTCAAGGGGGCATGATCATCGATTATTGACTGTAACAGGTTCTTAAACCCATTGAAGGAATCATTGACATTATCGCAATCTAAATCAGGCATATTAATAAAATAGGCGAAAAATTTCAATTGCACATCGTCACAAAAATCTTCAGACTTGAATTTGGATTTATCTCGCTAATAAGAGACCGTTTTGATCTTTTTTTGCTTTTTGGGGGATAAATTTTGTACGAAACATCCAATAGGAAAATGATCAGTCATGTCTTCTTGTATCACAAAGGGTGTAAGATTGTGCTTAAGGTCATTAGTTATGATGTGGTCAATGATAGTTGAAGAGGATGAGGTAACTCTGGTAGGTATCGTGATGATTGGCAAAGCGCCATTACTTAGAATAATGTTTAGATATTCTATAGCTGTATTAGTACGGTTGCTTTTATCTATATTTATGTTAAAGTCTCCAAGCGCATAAACAATTTTGTTGCTCGCAGAAATGTCGGCCAAACATGAAGCAAAGTCCAGTAGAAATTTGTCAATCTCTGTTAGAGAAGGATGGGGATATATTACAGCTACAATATACTTATTTTTTGGTCAGATATGTCTAACCAGATTGACTCAGAGTTGTGCAAGTGATGCTGATTTTTACACAGTTTAAAGTTAAAATTGTTCGAAATATAAATAGCAACACCACCAGCTGAACTTAGCAAATTAATGTGTGCAAAGCTGTAGCCAGGAATTGTTATATTAGCGAGGGGTTGATTTTTAATGCGGGTCTCAGTCAGGCACACCAGATCGGGAGTAAAACTAAGGGGGGATATAAATACAAACAATGCATCAAAATTCTTTGTTAGAGAGCGAATATTTAAACGCACTAGTTTTAGTGAATTTTCAGAAGGTTGTATGCAGGTTAAAGAATTATCTAAAAGTTTACAATTTTCGATCTTAGATGACATTTGTCTATACATTTCTTCGCAAATATTATCATTTTCTAAATTAAAGTGAGAACTTGGCGTGGCTGCTTGACTTGATAAAATGAAGTCAATTGAAATTACTTCATCTTCATCCAGAAGCGCCATTACACTAAAGCGAAAGAAACAAATCAAAAACAAGCAGTCGTCAGTGCAAGTCGATAAACAATAAATTATTTTAGACAAATATTGGAATTAACTGCAGAAGATACCAGTCGTAAATTCAACAAAAGTAATGTTTGCACTTAGCACTTGTCAAATAATATACTGTTCCATGGAAATTAATTTGTCCAAATATACCTAACGAATCTTCATGCTACACAATTGAGTAGGTCCTAGGATGAGGATGTTCTTAAGCTATGACCTTATGAAGGTATGAAGGTCAAGGTATGAAATTAACTCAGCTTGGAGATCCCACAAAGGCTAAGCCGCATAGCAATAAGTAAGGCAATATTCTACAATAATAGTAATGCTGAAACAAGGGCCTGACAAGAGCTGTAATAAGTTAACTGATTAAGGACCTGACAAATGGGCGTAAGAAATTAAATGTCAGCCACTGCTCCACAAAACTTCCGACTGCAGGGCTTCCACCTAGCGCTGCGCCACAACATAAAGTCCTCATTTTTTAAATACTCGAGCAGTAGCTTCTTTAAATACAATTTCTTAAATACATGAGCAGTACTTTTTAAATACACTATGATGCAACAATAGAAATCACAAATCGAAAGCTAGGCGTCCATCCTCCCCCAACAGCAGCTGGAATGCCTCGTCCACGAACACAAAAATTATGGGTACCAAGATATTTACAGTACACAATTGTGAGAATGACTTAATTATAGTTTAATTAACAAGTTTGTCATCTACGTACAAGCAGTAGGATCCGTTAGTTATAGCCCACTTGGTTTTTTGCCCTGAGTTTTTTCCCTCTTTAAACTGGGATAAGAGTCTCTTCCTTTGTTCTTGAAATTCTTTGGGGAGATGTTCTGTGATGTAGACTGATTTTGGGAATCTTTGTGTAGTTGCTGCGGTTTGTGGCTCATTTTGGCAGGCTAAGTTGTAGGCCTTTAAGTTGCTTAAATTGCTCATAATTTTATGCTTATCCATAGCATTATTCAGCTTGATAATAATTGGCCTAGCAATGGTAACTCCACGTCTGACAACTGGTTGCTGAGGTAAACGGTGAATGTCAACTAAGGGTATGGATACGAGATCCAGTTGTAGCCCTTTTATCATGAAATCGTTATAAATAAGTTGGGTTTGATCCCTTGTTTCTCAAACTGTACCTTCTGTCTCTGCTAGTCCATGAATCAGAAGGTTCAATCGTTTATTGTAAGATTCATGCATTAAGGAGTCTTTGTGAGTTTTCTCAGCCAAGTATTCTAATTGTTTTAAGCATTCGTCTAGATCATCAAAATTACATAGCGATGCTTTTCCAACCAGCTTATCGTCAATATCTTTAATTTTGTTATTCTGAGATGTAAGTCGATTATTTATTTCTTGAAATCTGGACTCATAATTATCAATTTTGTCTTCTAGGCGATCCAGTTTTACTAGTTTTGCTAAGACCCAGTCCAGTTTTTCATTCATATCTGCTTTAACAGGAACTGTATCAGCATGCTTTTCCATCTCTCAAAGCTTCACGTTAACAGAAACGTCTAGCAAGTAACCTATATTGTTCAATGACTGAACAAAATCTGCTTTTTGCGACTTGCTGCACAAAACGACGCTTTTTGCTTGTCTTTTAGCTGATGCAAACACGTCCGCACGCTAGCATTGCTTTTTTCGAATGATGGCAAGCCAAGTTTGCGTATTGGGCTCTTCAAGGCTTAATAACTCTGCCAATCTGGCTTAAATTTTTGCAAAATTTTCAAAATTTTTTAGTTTACTCATATACTATGTAATAATAACCAGAAAATTTGTGTTGCGTTTTTATTGTTGGTTTACTCATATACTATGTAATAATAACCAAAAACTTTGGGTTGTGTTTAAATATTTATTTCTTTGCTGTGAGATACTGAGCAATTGTTTGTTTCATCATTATCATCATTTTGCTCCAGGAATGTTATTCCTTCTATTTCTGGAGCCCAGCAGAGGTTCCCCGCATGCAGGGGTCAGCTGGTTTTTGCAGCCTAGTTGCCATCTTTCACAATCTTGAGCATCCAGCCTTTGCAAACCTCTGGCAGTCATGTCACATTCTAGTACTTCTTTCCACCTCATTTTCGGTCTTCCTTTTTTGGCCCATCAACTTCTAAGAGTAGTGCCTTTACTGGACCCCTTTCTTCATCCATTCTCTCCACATGTCCCATCCATCGCAACCTTTTCTCTCTCAGAAACTCTTCCAATATCACTACACCCGTCATTTCACAAATCTTCTCATTGTTCATTTTATCTTTCAAGGTTTTCCCACATATCATTCGCAACATTCTCATTTCTGTGGTCTTCAGCCTCCTTTCATCTTCCATTTTCAATGCCCAACATTCAGCACCATAAGTTAGAGCATTTCTCACATAGCTTTTGTATAAGGTGCCTCTAACCTTCAATGATATGCTTCTTCCACATATAACATTCGAAACCTCTTTAAATTTTTTCCATGCCGATCTAATTCTTGATGTTACAGCCTCCTGAGCACCTCCTTCCATACTGATTACATCACCAAGGTAAGAAAACCTATCCACCACTTCTATGTTGTCTCCATCCAAACTTATCATTTTATCTTCATCTTCAAATACCACACCAGGGATGCATTTTTTGCAAGTAAAATCTTTCTCTCTGGTTAAACTTCCATGAACTCCAGAACACCTCTTGTGTACCCAGTGTTGACATTTTGTACACTGCACGGAGTTCCTTCCCACTCCTTTGCCACATACAGAGCACGAATACTTTCGCATTTGCATTCGCACAAAATTTCTTGTATAAAAAGCCTTTGTCTTGTTTACATTTATTTTCATTCCTTTCTCTTGTAATGCTTTCTTCCATCGAGTGTATCGAGATTCTATGTCTTCCCAGTTATCACCGACTAACACAATATCATCCGCATACAGCATTTCCTTTACAACTCCTTCTCTGATGTCTTTAGTCACTTCATCCATCACCAACGCAAACAGAAGAGGACTTAGTATCGATCCTTGATGGACTTCAACTTTTACATCAAATGACTCCGATCTCGTGTATTCCACCTTGACGGATGTTTCAATATTTGTATACATTTCCATTATCGCTTTTATTTCTCTTTCTAGTACTCCTTTTCTCCTCAGAGACCACCAAATCACCTCTCTTGGAACATGATCAAAGGCTTTCTCAAGATCCACAAATACCATATATAGATCTCTTCCGGTCATCTCATATTTTTCCAACAACTGTCTCATAATGAAGATAGCGTCTGTCGTACCTCTACCGGGCATGAAACCCATCTGCATTTCATCCAGTTTCACAACTTTCCGTAGCCTTCTTTCAAAAATTCTTTCAATCACTTTCATACCATGTTCTAACAGTTTAATGCTTCTGTAATTTCCACACGTTCTTACATCTCCTTTTCCTTTAAAAATTGGAATCAGATCACTCTTTCTCCAACTTTCTTGCATTTTATTTCCCTCCAGCATGTTGTTTGCAACTTCGGCCAATCTTCTCACAGACTCTTTTTTGCAAACATTTAACAACTCCACTGCTACTCCGCTTGGTCCAGCCGCCTTTCCTGTATTCATTAGAATAAGAGCTTCCATCACGTCCTCTGTAGAAACTTGTTCACAAGGACCTTCAAACTTTGTTATTTCCATACTTTTGTTCCAATCATTTTCTTCATTCAACAGCTTCTCTTCATATTCTTTCCAGACTTTAATTTTCTCCTGCAGTGTCACCGTTAGCTTTCCATCTTTTCCAAGGATACAAGGCATACCCATTATGTCTTTTTTATCCTTCTTGCTCTGTTTGCACAGTTTAAAGACATACTGCAGTGCTTTCGAATTTTTCTTCTCAAGGAGTTCTGTTATTTTTTTCCCTTCCTTTTCCTTCGCCGCTGCTACCACTCTTTTAACTTTCTTTTTCATAGCCCAATATTGTTCTTTTGATCATTGGTCTTTTTTCTTCTGCCATACTTTGTACAAACGCCTTTTCTCTTTGATGACCTCCTACACTTCTTCATTCCACCACCATGTTGTTTTTTGATTATGACCACCTTTCGATATTCCACAAACTCTTTTGGCTACATTCATGATATACTTGCACCAATCATCCCAACTTTCCGGTTCCTCTTTTGCATCTTTCATTTCAACTTTCATCATCCTTTTCATTTTTTCGTCTTTCAATCTCCACAATTTCACTTTTCCGGGATTTTTCAACTTTCTAACAGCTCTATGCTCCATCATTAGGTCCATGATGAGCAATCTGTGCTGTGAAAAACATTCCTCACCCGGGATTACTTTTATGTCTTTAACTTTCTTCATAACTTCTTTCTGCACCACTGCATAGTCAATGACAGTTGCACAATTTCCAGATTTATAGGTGATTAATTTTTCGTCGTCCTTCTTGAAAAAAGTGTTTCCAACAACCATATCAAGACTGTCTGCAAACTCTAGGATCCTTTCACCATCTCTGTTGCGCTCACCCCAACCAAATCCACCATGAATTCCATCATAGCCAAGAGAAGATCTTCCAACATGCCCATTGAAATCTCCTAACACAAAACCTATACCATGTTTAGATTGTACTTCAGCAGTGAGATCTTTGTAGAATTTTTCTTTCTCTTCTTCACTCCGTCCACTGTGAGGTGCATAGA
Organism: Trididemnum nubilum; assembly: GCA_963965965.1. Classification (NCBI taxonomy): domain Eukaryota; kingdom Metazoa; phylum Chordata; class Ascidiacea; order Aplousobranchia; family Didemnidae; genus Trididemnum; species Trididemnum nubilum. The sequence goes on from OZ014470.1 coordinate 29,663,977, forward strand.
CTGAAATCACAGTCACCACTTTTTCGTTCACCACTATATCTATGGATATTATCCTTGGGGACACTCTTCTCAATTCCATCACAGATTCAATAAGGTCATGTTTCACCATCAAACCAACACCACCCTGACCGGTCTCTTCTCCTTTCCAATACAATTTGTATTCAAAGTCACCTCCTCTCAATTTTCTTACTACCTCATTCGTATACCGCACCTCTTGTAAAGCCACCACATCCACATTTCTTCTTCCGATGGTTTCTGTAACTTCTTCACTTCTTCCAACCATTGAACCAACATTTACCGTTGCCAGTCTAAGCTTAACTTGAGATTTTCCGGCCAAATTTCCTTCAATCCTCCTGGATTCCGACAGGGCTTTAACAGGAGTTGTCATTGATTTAACCTTATCTGTCTCAATGTTTAGCTTCTTCCTAGTAGCTCTATTTGCCCTCTGTGCTCTAGGGGCCAGCACAGAGGAACATAGAAACAATTTATTTTCTTTTGTCAGCTGCATTTTTTCTTTGTTTGGAGCATTGAAAAATTTTATGGTTGCATGCCCTTGCTAACACCAACCACCAGTTATAAGCGGTGGGCCTAGCCTTTGCCTAAAAAAGCATTTAGTCCTACAAGGCAGTAGGATCACTAACATAGTTTAGCTGATCCACCGAGATCGTTGCCCGCTCTGTGGTACTTGGAACCACTATGCTAGCATTTAGCGAAGACAGTGAGACTAGTGCATCCGAGCCCTAATTTATGATAAATTAGGCGGTGGTCGGAAGTACAAAAGTGCTACTCATCTGTTTTCACTGACTGAGCAATTGTTTGTTTGTTTGATGTTATTTTGCAAACTATCGAATTACAGGGATTGCAAAATGACAGCCACATGATTTTGTTCTGAATTGGTAAGTGTCTTTAAAGAACAGGGTCATTCCACCTCAGATCACCCAAAATTTATTAAAGTTTTTAACCAAAAATCTCCGATTTGCATAAAATTTGGTTTGCTTGTAGAGTTTATATAAAAAAGCCAATATTTTCAATTTTATTGAAATCGGAGCTGTAGTTTTGGAGATAGGCCCCTTCGAAAATTGGGCTTTTTGCGAAAAAAGGGAGTACCCGCCATATTTCAAATCGCAATATCTCCGCAACCACTTGGGGGATTTAAACAAATTTGGTGTCATTTTGAAGGAAATTGCACAAGGATTCCATTTCTGTTAAAAAATTTTTTAAAATATGCACGTTTAGGGGCAATGACCTTTTGACCTTTACCTTGATCCCGAATTTGACCTTGTGGATCACGTGACCCATTATTTTTTGAAAGTGGAAAAAAATCTCTGTCATCCTCCTAATAACATATAAAAATTTCTGAGAGGTAATTTTTGCAGTTTTAAAACAGTCTGCATTCAAGTTTGGGCCATTTTGCAAAATTTGGGTAATTTGCAAAAAATCTTATTACTCTATCGCAATGAAATTGATCATACAACGATTTGTATTGGTTACACTTTTATTAACATGGAAACATGGGTGCAATGTGTATTGAAATAAAAATAGTATCGGTAATTAGTTCACAGCTGAAGTTAGCAAAGCACTTATGCCAGTGGTTCACTAACTTTGTCTCCGTGACCTCAGTTTTTGTAAAAACTAAATTTCACCTAACTTTGACCACTAAAAAATTGACTTGTACAACAATATGCATATATCCAGAAATATCGAGTTTGCATTGGTTAGTAGTATTAGGCTGGAGTCTGAAATAGGTCAGAAACCTCTGATCTCAAAAAACAAGTTTCTGGCTAGCTAAACCCAACCATATAACACTATACAGTGAGACACGAAATCTCACTTCGTTAGTGATGTTGCAATGCTGATTGTCATGAACTAGATGTGCTTCAAGTATAAAGCAAAAGCTGGTATATACCATGTTATATTGTGGATTAATCCTTTCTTCATTGTTTCCTTATAAAAGTAATTTGTATAGGATATTTAATGTGTAACGACATTTTACATGAAACCTACAAAAACTGTGTGAAAATAAATATTAATCAAATTTTTCATTGAAAAGTAAGCGACCCCAAATAACTTTTTTCAACATTACCTGGAGTTGTGACCCACAGTTTTGGAACCATTACATTAACCTGCGCAGTTCACTTATAAGTGTTGTTATGATGACTACGACAAGTTTTTATTTTAACCCCTAAAAAATGAAATGAAAAATGCAAAGATGACTATTCCACACTTTTGTTTTATTCTCCTTTATCAGAAATTTTCTTTAAAATTGTCACTTCCACTATAAAATGTGTTCAAAGAGATTAAAACATAGCACTATATGTACATAAATTTTGAGTATTTAGAAAGCTGTTAAAAGCTATAAAGAAAAAGTCATTCAACAACCAAGTGAAATCATATACTACTTGATCAAGGAAATCTCAACTTTAATATTTTAATCGTTTTGCGTGCTTCTGGCCTAAAGGCTACCAGCTCGGAAGCCTAGGGAAGAGCCACCAGAACGGCGACCACTTAAAACAAGCAGTGCGAAAAATTGTCTTCCCACAGGAATCGAACCTGCAGCCTTTGGATTACCAGTCCACTGCTCTACCACTTGAGCTAGAGAAGACGCCTCCTCGCATGCCTAATTTTGGCTATTTAAACCCAGCAACTTGCTTGTTGTTTAAACCCAGCAACTTGCTTGCAATCATACAACAAGCAAGTTGCTGGGTTTAAATAGCCAAAATTACGCATGCGAGGAGGCATCTTCTCTAGCTCAAGTGGTAGAGCAGTGGACCGATAATCCAAAGGCTGCAGGTTCGATTCCTGTGGGAAGACAATTTTTCGCACTGCTTGTTTTAAGTGGTCGCCGTTCTGGTGGCTCTTCCCTAGGCTTCCGAGCTGGTAGCCTTTAGGCCAGAAGCACGCAAAACGATTAAAATATTAAAAAAAAAACTCTGGCCTGCAAACGTCAAAAAACATCTTAATTGATTTATTATTGAAATCTCAACTTGCCCAAAGCAAATAAGAACAGTGAATTTTAAGTATGTTTAAATTTTTGAAACAAAAAATGTGCAAAAATACTTAAGTAATAGCAAAACATTGAGTTTGCACAATACATTAAATATTGAAAAAATTAAAACTTTTAGTGGGGTTATTAAAGTTAAAAATAAACTTTAGCATGTTTAATTTTCTGAACTTTTGACTTGTTTGTTTAAACCTCAATTTTTCATTTTCTAAAAAATGTTAAAAAATGTTAATGTTAAAAGAACCGTTAATGTGGCAAGCGCGGGAAAAAATCTTGGGAGAAAAATAACATAACATTTCGTGCCAAAAAAGTTGCTAAGCGGGCCTGAGTATCGAGCAAATCTGTCACTTTTCTAAAAACTGAGGTGAGCTTGCTGTTACTTGTGATATCTGAAAGAGAAGTTAAATGTGGCAAGCGCGGGAAAAATTTTTGCTGGAAAAGAATGTAACGTTTCGTGCCAAAAAATTTGCTAAGTGCGCCTGAGTATTGAACAAATCTCACTTTTTTTTTCACATTCTAAACACCATAAGTCTACTATTATTTGTGGTATATGAAAGAGTGGTGAATGCGGCATGCGCAGAAAAAATTTTTGCAGGAAAAGACTTACATTTTGTTATTGCTAATTATGGCGTGCGTGAGTATGGAACAAATCTCCATGCCATTGCTAATTAAAAATTGTTAATTGTAATTAATGATGAGCCTGTGATTGTACTAAGTGTTAATTGCTGCGATTGTGCTAAAATAAAGCAAGCAAACACTTTCTCTACTTGCATTTTGTCTTATTTTCGCAAAAGCGGTAATGTGCGTTACTAAATAATCTTGTTTGATGTTGTTCACTTAATATGCTGTATATCATTAGTCAGAAACTACATTACCCAAGGCGATTTCAGCTTGTCTCAGGCAAGCGTTTCTTGAACAACGAAAACTTTTAAACACATGTACGGTTGTAAGGTGACTGGATTATAAACTTTACTACATTGCGTATAATCAATTTGCTGAAATTCGGCAAATTATCCCAAAATGAAACTTAAAACATGACTATACTACAAATATTACCTCTCAGAAATTTTTTATATTATTAGGAGGATGACAGAGATTTTTTTCCACTTTCAAAAAATAATGGGTCACGTGATCCACAAGGTCAAATTCGGGGTCAAGGTAAAGGTCAAAAGGTCATTGCCCCTAAACGTGCATATTTTGGAATTTTTTTTAACAGAAATGGAATCCTTGTGCAATTTCCTTCAAAATGACACCAAATTTGTTTAAATCCCCCAAGTGGTTGCGGAGATATTGCGATTTGAAATATGGCGGGTACCCCCTTTTTTCGCAAAAAGCCTAATTTTCGAAGGGGCCTATCTCCAAAACTACAGCTCCGATTTCAATAAAATTGAAAATATTGGCTTTTTTATATAAACTCTACAAGCAAACCAAATTTCACGCAAATCAAGAGATTTTGAGTTGAAGTGCATTGGGTGTTCTGAGATGGAATGACCCAACAGCAATCACATCACATTCTGCGTTGTTTATGATCCCTAATCAGTGGCGACATGACAACGAATGACAGAGATTGTGTGATGACAGCCATGTGATTTTGTTCTGAATCGGTAGTTGTCTTTAAAGAACATCAATCACATCACATGCTGCTTTGTTTTTGATAACTAATCAGTGGCAGTTTTGATTTTTTTATGATGTTGGCCATCGGTGAGTTCCTTTGCGCATTGGAACAGTTTGTTTTTGCTCAAAAAGTCGTGCTTTTGTTGCTAAAATTTGTTGCATAATCCACTTAATTGAATAGAATGCCGTTCAATTCTATTCAATTAAGCGGATTATGCAATAAACTGCTGTGGTATTAACCGAAATATTTCCTTAGCAAACAAGTAGTTGGGGTTTTATGATCTTTATGCGATAAAGGGACTATGCTGTTATTTGGTATGCAATTAACTGGATTTAACTGTATCAAATGTTCAACGTAGTTGAAGGAGAGATTACTTATTTCTAGATTAGCCAAAGTCTACTCAAATTTGATTCAAAAATGCCTTGTACCTAGTGCAATAGCTGAAATTCACCTGCTTGTGTCTTTGTTGCTTTTGAAAAATGACAAAGAGTTTCCATCTGTAGGTGAGTAGTTGACTGTGACCTAGATTTATTTTAATCCTTGTAAAAATGTGGATCATTAAAGATTGGGTAATACCGCATTGGAATTTTAGGTGACTATGTAGCTTGTACCGTTTAGGGTAAATGTTGGGTTAGTGATCAAAACGTTGCCGGCTCCCAGTTGGATTCTCAAACAGATTAAAATGGTCCTCCATCATTGTGTTTATGAATGGGAAAGATACTTGATGCTTATTTATCCTTGGTACCTAAAAGTCTATATGTCAGATTGTTGTGTTCCTTTTCCAACGAAGCTAATTTTTGTCACCAAATCATTAGTTTGTTGAATTGTGTGCATATAAATTTGACAATGTGATCAACATATCTTTGAAAAAAATTATAAATTTGTGGAAATATGACCTTAATGCAATTGGAACAAACGTCGCTTGTGTCACGTGTTCATTTGCTTTTACTTGGCCATTTTCAAACTAACGAGTGCGAAGTTGCAGACTTTTGCTCGTACCTCGAGAATGGTTCTAAGGTCTAGTTACATGAAATTTCGACAGCAGCTTGAGATTAGTAAGTTGTATGTTTGTACCAAATTTTGGGGCAATTAGTCATGTGACTTCAATTTCAGGATGCTTAAGCCGTCTCGAAACTTTGGCATAAAAAGCGGTCTCATTTAGAAACGGCTTTAAGTGCAGCAAAAAATCTTTTGCACGATTATATGTCTTGAGATACCCTTTTATCCCTATCCACCCATTTTCGGCTGCAATGAGTTTTTTTTATTTTGTTTTCAATTTTTCTTTTTCTAAATCTTGTACGCTCTTCTCGTAAACCATAAAACATCAAAGTGAAATTTTTGCGTCAAGTTGTTGGGTTGCAAGCAATTTTGTCTACCAAATTGTTTTTGGCCGATCCCCCAGACACCCCCAAAATGGGGCCCCAATAACTCAAAATTTTTAATGGTGAAAGTTAGGATGAAAGTTCTTTGTTTATATCAGGAGATATTTGAGATACAAACATTTTGACATAGTTTGTGGGTACCACCCACTGAGAACCTCCTCTAGCAGACCCCCAAAAACCAATTCTTGAATGGCTTGAGCTGTAGTGCTAGTTTTTTTTGATATCAACAGATATTTGAGGAACATATATTTTGATATACTTGTGGGCGTACCACTTTCCAGGAACCTCCCCATATGGACCCTCCCAAAATTAATTTTTTGAATGGCTTAAGCTAGGGTGCTAATTTGTGTGATCTCGGTAAATATTTAAGAGGCAAATATTTTGTCAGAGCAAATATAGACCTCTCAAAAATCAATTCTTGTTATTAAACATGTGTCGGTCGTTCAATGGGCTTGCTTCGCAGTAAGCTCCCATCTAGTGTGATACTAAAATGGTATGAAATTTGGGCACATAATTGCGTTTTCACAGCTTTGGGCACATTGTAGTGAGAGTATTTGGGTACCAGCAGGTTAGCCAAAAACTTAACAGGGAACTGTAGCCTGACCCTAGAAGAAAGATCTCTCAAGAAAGTGTTCTCTGTGGTAGTGTGGAATGCAACCTGAATGATATGCAGAGAGTCTGGATGATATGCTTGAATGCATTGAACCAATTGCTTTTCACTGCGAGTGGGATTATACTCTATCTATAACTTAAAGAATTTTGAGTTAAATTGAAAAGCTATCTTTTAAATGCATTATGACCTGCATAAGGAATACTGATGCGATAACCTGTGGTGTTTATCATGGTGATATTCTGCTTATATGTGTTTGTTTAGATGGAACAGCAGGCATTTCAAGTGACACACTTGCGACCGCTTTAAATTCTCCAAACAAAGTTCGTTACTTCGGAGCAGCATCTTTGATACAATTAAGCCATGCTGGATATCTTCTACTATTCAATACAGAGACTTTAAATATGATACTTACTCAAATTGATAATCAGGTTCTGTTCATTAAGTATTGCTGTGCTATGATTGTTTGAATTTTATGGAAACCTTGTGGATTTTAAGTCAAGTTATTCCCTGTACACTAGACTTCCACTTACAGTGGAGATTTTATCACATCGTTTTTTTTTCAAAGTCGAACACCAAGAAGACGTATAGTACTGTATATATTTGCCGGTACCACTTTCAAAAGTTTTTGGTTTGACCCAAGAATTTAACCTGGGTGATGTGTATTGTGTACCATTCTAATGGTCAGTTACCACTTGGCCAGAATAGTTGGTTTATTTCTTGATAATTTCCATGTTTAGTTGGCTATTTCTTAATGATAAACACCTGTGAAATGCATATAACTGTAGTATATTTAAGAATTAAACTTAAACGAGGGCTGAAGGCAAAATCAATAGGGTTATTTAAAGTTAGGGCAATCATATTAGCTTAGATTGGCTTTGATTTCATTCTTCTTGACCCAGCCATTTCTGAGATATTCTTCTTCAAACACCTGTTAGAGGCCTCTCTAATTTTGATTTTTTGGCCATCGTGGCATTTCAATGATAAATCAATGAGAATTTATCAATCAACCAGCTTGGTAATCGATCACATATATACGAATTCTGCTTTTAGTGGCCAAATTCTACCTATTGTATTTTACGAAGACGTTTCAGACCACTTGCCAATATGTACAACTATCAAATGTTAGCCAAACAAAATCTCAACACAGCGACCTTTCCGCCGCAAAATAAACCAAGAAAATATTGATTTGTTTCTAAACAAATTAAGCGCCTCTCTGAACTTGGCAGAAATGCTATGTGGCAGCAACCTGGACAGTCTTATAAACTGTTTTACTTCATTTAACAAATCTTTATTTTCCTAAGAAAATGTTGTAGAAGACAATTGAAAATATCCAAAAATCCTTGGATTACCCCAGGTATTCTCACATCCATTAAGCACAAAAACAAGCTTTACGCAAAGTATTTAAAAAATAATATGTCCGAAGATATTTGCTTGCTATAAAAAGTATTGCCACCAACTAACACATATAAAAGAGACTGCAAAACGGAATTACTTCAAAAATATGTTTCATGGTCCATGCAATCCGTAAGATACTTGGAAGAATATTAACCAGTTCGAAAAGTTGATTGGTGATACAGAACTTGAGAATTGCTTTGATTAAAATGTTCATCTAGATAAACATTTTAATCAAAGCAATTAACCAGATCCTTAGAAAAAGCTAACTAAAGACTACAAAAATATCGAAAGCTGTAAAAGTAGATAGCAAAACCATTACTGAACCCACTCCAATATGCAATAATTTAAACAAGCACTGCGTAACAAGCACTGGTGAAAAACTGGGTTTCAAAATGACTGCTCCAAAAAACAAAAACTACCTTTAAGTATCTCAGTAAGTGACAAGTTTCTTCTATAGTACTGCGACTGACTGACACACATGAAATTATTGAAACAATCACTGGCCTTGAAGATAATAAGTCTCCAGGATACATTGACATCCCTGTAACATTTATTAAGGAAGCCAAGTTCATTGTAGCACATTACTTTGCCATGTTATTCAACAAATGCTAAGAAAAGGGAACTTATCTTCAGTGTTTGTTGCTCTAACTTTTCACCTTCTGTATAAGTGCCGGAAAATGTGTAAAGTGCTCAAAAATTTTGCAAAAATGCCGTAGCTTAGGCTTTGTGATGCCGCCTTTTCACAATGCCGATCTCAAAAATAAAAGGTTATTGCGCCATAGACCCGGTGGCGACCTGCAAGGTGATCTCCATAAAGCAAAAAAAGGTCATCGCACCATGACCCCGCTGCATTTTGTGGGGCTGTTAAGCAGCACCAAACATCGCGTCTCCACACAAAAAAAATGCCAGAATTAAACACCTTTTCCCCGTTTCTTGAAATGAAAAACGCCGGAATAAAACGCTGTTTCATACTGAAAAAATTTCTGTGAAAATTTCGGAAAATATATCTCACTTTTCGCACTTTTTTCGCTTATAGCTAACACTGCTTATTTTGTTACTTTGAAAATTGCAAAGGTTGTACCATTACATAAAGACGGATGCCAAATGAATCTAAACAATTACAGTACTATTTGAAGAGTTGGTTGGTGGTACAGAACTTGAGAATTGCCTTGATTAAAATGTTCATATCTTCAAAGCTTTTCGTCTGACACTTGTCAAGAAGAATCGTCAGAATGGAAAATGCAGAAAACTGAGCGGCTATTTGTAAGAAAAGGCCGAACCGTGATTGGCTGGTAAAGGACCAATGAGAAAGCGTCATTAGTGTACAATCTTTAAGCTGTATATGAATTCTTTTTGTCGGCAGATGGCGGGGTTATAAGTTTTGACGAAAGTGGCTTCAAGAGCAGATAGGTGAAAAGGTGAGCGGCCTTGGGCAAGAATAGAAAATCTGCTGTCATCATAATGTTGAGCGCAGGTAGGATTTTGTAAAAGATGAAGTCCAATGGCTGAATCAGAAGAAAGAGACTGGGTATTAGTCTGGGTGGAAGATTTGCACCGACGAACAGAAAGTAAGCGTTTGGGGGAAGAAGAGCAAGAGTGGATAGACTTGGGCACATGTTGCTTGATTCTGTTCTGCAGCCTTTGGGAAGTACGGCCTACATACCGACTGTCACAGTGGCATAAGAATTGATAAATCACGTTGCTTTTCTGTAAAGCAGGCAGTACATCCTTGTTGGTAGCGGGGAGAAGCTCGTTGGTGGAGTAAACAACACGTGGTTCCACATCAGAAAAGCACTGTTTGACAGCAGATTTAACTTGCTTTTCAAACCAGGTAAAAACAAAGAAGAATCCAAAAAAAAAAAAAAAAAGAATCCAACCTGGTTTTCCCATTTCTGGAGGTTCTTGTTGAAAAATCTCCTTTCAAGTTCATTACTTCCATCTATCGGAAATCCACATATACCGGTCAATATCTACACTGGAATTCCTTCAGTCCTCGGAAATGCAAAACTAACCTAATTCTGGCATTAACTCACCAGGCTCTTGCCATCTGTTCTCCTGAAAGATTGCCATCGGACCTAGACAAAATCAAGTTCATTCTACTGTCTAATGGATACCCTGAGCACGTTATCAAGTCGTTTATGGCTATGAAGATGAAGCGATTTCACGCTGTGCCCAAATTTGGACCCGAAAAATGCCCCGTCTATTTACGTCTCCCATGGCTCGGTTCTGTTTCTACCCGGTTTGAAAAGCAAGTTAAATTTGCTGTCAAACAGTGCTTTTCTGCTGTGGAACCACGTGTTGTTTACTCTACCAACGAGCTTCTCCCTGCTACCAACAAGGATGTACTGCCTGCTTTACAGAAAAGCAACGTGATTTATCAATTCTTATGCCACTGTGACAGTCGGTATGTAGGCCGTACTTCCCAAAGGCTGCAGGACAGAATCAAGCAACATGTGCCCAAGTCTATCCACTCTTGCTCTTTTTCCCAAAAATGCTTACTTCCAGTTTGTCGGTGCAAATCTTCCACCTAGACTAATACCCAGTCTCTTTCTTCTGATTCAGCCATTGGACTTCATCTTTTACAAAATCCCATCTGCGCTCAACATTATGATGACAGTAGATTTTCTATTCTTGCCCAAGGCCGCTCACCTTTTCACCTATCTGCTCTTGAAGCCACTTTCATCAAAACTTATAACCCCACCATCTGCCGACAAAAAGAATTCGTGTACAGCTTAAAGATTGTACACTAATGACGCTTTCTTATTGGTCCTTTACCAGCCAATCACGGGTCGGCCTTTCCCATAAATAGCCGCTTATTTTCCAACGCTCTCCATTCTGACGATTCTTCTTGACAAGTATCAGATGAAAAGCTTTGAAGATATGAACATTTTAATCAAGACAGTACTATTTCAATGTTATTTCTATTAAATAAGGTATTGGTATTGAAATTACTTTAACCCTACCTGTAGTTGATTATTGGGAAAAATATAATTTGTTTTCAAGTTTGCGATTCGGCTTCAGGAGAAACTACTCCACAAACCTTGCTATAATTTATCTTTATGAAATTATATTGCAGCAATTTGACTGCAATCATTTAATTAGCGGAACCTTTCTTAATTTTTCCAAGGCCTTTGATAATGTCAATTATAGAATTTTATTGGACAAGTTGGAACATTACAGAGTCAGAGGCTGTGCTCTTTAACCTTCTACAGTCATACTTAAATAATAGGTATTAATACATTTTCTATAGCAATCAAATATTTTCTGACTGTCTTCCAATCACTAAAAGCGTTCCCCAAGGTAGGGTGTTGGGACCATTTCTATTTCTTGTTTATGGTAATGATTTACCAAACGTCTGTAATGCCAAAATGATGCTGTTTGCAGATGACTTTGTAATGTTCTGTGATGATAATGACATACAAAGGCTCAAGAAAATAATTCTATAAAATTGAAGAATGGATTAAAATCAACAAAATTTCTCTAAATTATACTAAAACAAAATCTGTGGTATTCTCATTAGGTAAGTCTTCCGTTAAAAACTTTGCTATCAACACAGCCAATGGCCCATTAACAAATTGCAATGTCATCAAATATACAGGAGTCATTTTTGATCATAAGCTGAGTTGGGAGCAACATACCCAATACGTTGCAACAAAACTGTGTATTGCTATAGGACTTCTAACGAAATTGAGATGTTATGTACCAGTAATGGTTTTAAGAAATGTTTATTTTGGTTCTGTGCATTCTTATTTACAATATGGTGTAACATCTTGGGGTAATGCTGCATCCAAATACACGAAAAATCCTAGGGCACAAAAGTTATATAATCAAATTACAAAACCATCTTCCTTCAAAACTAAACTTTTACTAATTTAATCGGACTTAAATCTGCTAAAGCTTAACGCTATCTTTAATCTTGAAGTTCTACAAATTGTATTTAAATTTCAGGCCACATTACTTCCTCAGTGTTTTGATGATTATTTTGAATGAGCTTTGCAAAACCACAGATATTCAACGCCTTTTACTCGAAATGAAAATTTCGTACTAGTGTTTTGTAGTAAAACAATCACGCAAAAATCGATTCACTATGTTGGTAGCAAAACGTGGAAGAATTTACCAATTGAATGCAAAGGCGATTCATGAATAAGTGTAATATATGTGAGGAAGTGCTACCTCACCGTTGTGAAAACAAATTAAGTTCCAAATCTGAAATCAAAGTTCCAAATTGTGAAAACAAATTAAGTTCCAAATCTGCTATGTAACTTCTGAGGTGTGAATAACTGAATATATTTGTAAAAAAAATTAAACAATCCTTCGATACAAACAACAAACATGAAGATGTATTTGTCTGTAGTTATTCAGTACTTGTTATCTTTATGTGTATAAATTTGTTCATTGCTGCTGCCATTAGCACTCTAGATGCTAATTTTGAATTTATGTTTTGAATTTGCTCGCATCTTACTACATAGTAATTTTAAATTGTATTGCTGTGTTTTTTATATAATCGCCAAGTGGGAGGCTGCAGACTTGGTGACCATACCAGTTTCCTGGATCTGGACAATGGTCTTTTCAAAGCCTTTCACCTGAAAGACATGGCTTGCATTTGTCATACCGAATGCATTAAGATTGTTGAATGTATACAAAATAAAACTAAAATAAAACTCTATGCAAAATAAATAAATAAAACTCTATACAAAAATAAAACACAACAGCAATGCATTAGCCTAGCCACAGAGGCCTTTATTATTGTTAAATAGTCTAGCGCACATAGGCCTAAATAGTTAAACGACTTCTGTGGCTTAGCCTATTTACAACGTTACCTTAGGCCAGTGTTTTTCAATCTGGGGCCGCAGCACACCGGTGTACCGTAAAATATTGTTGGGGGTGCCATGGGAAATTCTCCAATTTGTGTGCCTATGCGGTGTAGCGCCTGGCAAGAGTAATCATTTAGTACTGTTCCGTATCAGAAGGTGGCAGCAGCTGGTGGCGATTTGCCTTGTGCTTGCAGACGAGAAAATTGGTCATGCATGGATGCAGCGGGAGGTAGCATTGACGGCGATGTTGTCATTGAGCATAGCGAGATAGTGAAAGTGTTACTTGATGTTTTTGATAGCTTCTAAAAGCCAATTAAAGTAATCTCGCTGGGAGTACTAGTCGAAAGCTTTTGCAAAAAATTGATGGAGTTGTTTATACAGTTCTTTTATGACCGCCTCTGGTTAAGTGCTGATACTGCGTTTTAGTTTGTAACTGCAATGCATACCAGAGAAGATTTTTAACAAGGCATGGAGCATTAGCATTTGATTTGGTAGTTTCAGCATCTATATTACGTAATTCTTTGTTGTTTTATTTTTCATGTTTAATATCTACAGTAGTTGAATACGATAATACAAATGAATGCGTAATTGTTTGTTAATTACAACTAGTAAAAGAAAATTGTTAAAAGAAAGTGATAGAGAAGTTTTTGAAAAGAAAAAATGCTGACACTGTACTGGACCCTGGACAAAATCCAAGCCCAAATGAGAACCCTGGTATGAGTGGAGGTGAAAAGAAAGCAAAGAGAAGGCAATACAACAAAAACTATCTTTCATTTGGATTTACTTTTGCCGGAGATGCAACGGCACCGACTCCATTGTGCTTGGTATGTAGTGAAAAGCTCTCCAACAGTGCTATGGTTCCAAGCAAGCTTAAACGACATCTCGAAACTAACCACCCTTCTCTTAAAAACAAAAATGTGGAGTATTTTGTTCGCCTGCATGATCAGACAGAGAAACAGGCCACTTTCATGAGAAAAACCGCAAAGGTAAACGTGAGAGCCCTTAAAGCTAGCTACCACACTGAACTTGTGGCTAAATCAAAAAAGTCCTACACTGTGGCAGAGCAATTAATACTTCCCACCTGCAAAGCCATTGTAACTGAGATTCTTGGGCCGGAAGCGGCTAAAGAAATAGCCAAAGTCCCTCTCTCAGATAACACAATTTTCAGACAAATCCAATGAGATATCTGCAGACATAGGAAGTGTCGTTTTGGACAAGAACCCTATCGATAATAAATTTGCTTTGCAACTTGATGAGTCTACTGATATTAGTGGACAACTGGACATGCTCTACTCTTGGCCAATGTGCGTTTTGTGGATGGAGACACAATCAGAGAAAACTTTCTATTTTGCAAAGCTTTGCCACAAAAAACAACCGGAGAGGAAATTTTTCGCGTTACATCAGAATATCTAAAAAAAGGAGGACTTAAGTGGGAAAACTGCACGAGTGTATGCACTGATGGAGCTGCAGCCATGGTTGGGTGCACCAAAGGCTTTGTAAGCAGAGTGAAGGAGAAAAATCCAGATGTGATCATTACTCACTGTTTTTTACTCCGCGAAGCCCTCATAGCCAAGACTTTACTGGTAGACCTCGTTCCTGTGTTGGATGATGTTGTGCACATGGTAAACTTAGTAAAGTCGCGATCTGTGAAAACTCACATCTTCGTGATTTTGTTGTTAGGAAATGGGAGCGGAGCATAAAGTCTTGCTGTTTCATATAGAGGTCCGATGGTTGTCGCATGGCAAGGTACTGGCTCATGTGTATGAGCTGCGAGAGGAACTTAAAGTGTTTCTTGACAAACGAGGGTCTGAGTACACAAAGCTGCTTGCAAGTGATGAGTGTTGTGCAAGACTGGCATACCTGGCAGATATTTTTCAGAATCTGAATGAACTGAACACACGAATGCAAGGCCGAAATGAAAACCTGCTTACAAGCACAGATAAAATAAATTGATTTCGTTTTAAGATGCAACTCCGGCAGCAACATGTGGAAAGTGGCAATCTTGAAATGTTCCCACTCACCAGTAAATGGCAAAGTATTAATACTGCTACACTGTGTGAGGTAATAGTTAAACATTTGAAAATTCTTGAGCAGAAAATGTCATTTTATTTCTCTTCAGCCACCACAGGAGTACCTTGGCTGGGTTAGGGACCCATTCAGCTCAGCATCAGCTGTTGGAAAGGACATGACTTTACAGGAGCAGGAGGAACTAACTGAACGGAAACAAGATCGTGGCTTTAAGCTAAGCTTTGCTGATCTACCTTTGGACAGTTTCTGGTTGGCAGCTGCCAAGGAGTTCCCCATGCTGGCCCACAAAGCTATTTTGACATTGCTCCCATTTTCCACCACATTAAGTGAGCTTTTCAAGCCTGACTGCTATAAAAACTAAAAGCAGAGAAAGACTGAGAGCTTTGGAGGAGGAGGTTCAAGTGTGTCTTTCATTGATTCCTGCCAGGATATCCGCTCTGTCTTCATCCAAACAGCCCCAGGTTTCACACTGAGTGAGAATAAATGTAAACGATTCTGAAATACTTTTTGTTTTTGTTTGATTGCTATTCAAGATTGCAATTCAACATCTTTTTTCAATGCTAAAAAAGCTTATATTAACAATATAACTCTTATATTGTGAATATTAGGTCTTTTTCCCACATTTTCAGCTGGAGGTGTGCCGCGGGATTTTTTCAATGAAAAAAGTGTTCCTTGGCTCAAAAAAGGTTGAAAAACACTGCCTTGGCTATAACTAAGATGGCGTAGCCAATGTTATCAACGTCAGAGTTGCCAATAAAAATTATGATTAGAGAGGCCTCTATGTAGTGTTTGAAGTAGAATATCTCGAGAACAACTGTGCCAAGAAGTATCAAGTCAATGCCAATCTAATTTGGGTCCACGACTTTTTGGCACGACCATTTCGGAGCGGACCTTT
Organism: Trididemnum nubilum; assembly: GCA_963965965.1. NCBI lineage: Eukaryota > Metazoa > Chordata > Ascidiacea > Aplousobranchia > Didemnidae > Trididemnum > Trididemnum nubilum. The sequence goes on from OZ014470.1 coordinate 29,679,720, forward strand.
TCTGCATCAATATTCGGTGCTTTTTGACTAACCCCAACCCAAACTCTAACCCCAACCCTAACCTAAACAACTGAACTGTCAAAGAGCATCGAAGTGGCGCCAAAATGATCTGTGCCGAAAACGACTGGCAATGAAATAGGTGGTGCCGAAATGGTCATGCCAAAATGGTTGCTTCAAGAAGACGTGATCCCATCTAATTTAATACAATTGCTCTAACTTTAGATACCCCCATTGATTTTGCCTTTACTCTTCGTTTAATATAAAAATTACCGGCCAGGTGGACAAAGATAACATGTTTGTCTCTGGAGCTGGAGGTCTGATGTTCAAATCTTGGGCCAGTCAAATCGAGCACAGTGCTATCGATGGCTTGCCACCCCTGTGACTTCTTGAAAAGAGTTGTGTTACCTGCTGTCGCAATGACTTGGAGATGGGCCCTTTGAGCTCGATACATGCTTTCATGTAATACAGCGAGTAAAATAAAAGATTTGATTTAAACACTTAAAATGTTTGTGGCGAAATTGTTTTTTGAGTAAGAGAAGGAACCAAGTCCACGTTGGTCTTGATCGTTTCAATTCAAATGATCAACATTCAAACCAGGTTGCAAGCTGTTAATTAGTTGTGGCGTATATACCTTAATCAAGACAAAGGTTTTCTAATAGAAAGCCTTTGAATGACTATTTTGTATAAGTACTGCTTTTGATTTAGTGATCGTTGCTTTTTGCATTCTTTTCTTTTTGCAATCAGAGAAATTTCAGCTGCTTTGAGTATGTTCATTATTGCATTTTTGAGACCGTAGACTTGTCTCTGAATTTATTTAACATAAATGTAATATTGTTAATCATAAAATAATTATCAACTTTTGTTCCTCGATTTTTATTATGGGGTTCGTTTAGTTAAGAGAAATTGAAATTTAATTTTGTTCCCTATCGAGTAATTGCTGATTTTTCTTCAGTCTAGCATGATGGGATTTCTGAAAGTTTTACGGAGTGAGATCAATACCCGAGCGTCTTCAAAAACTCATGATAGCGGTGCGCAAGTAAGTGGGGAATTTAAAAGAATAGAGGAGAAAACATAGGTTAACTGTAATGCATAATATGAAATGTACTAGTAAATATAATAAACAATTTGTTTGCTTTTTTTAACGGTCCCTTCTCACTCATAACCATTAGACAAAAGTTAAATCGTCTAATTGTTTTAGGAAAACTTGAAATTTTTTATGTGTTTTTGAAATTTTTATGTACTTTGAATTTTTCGAAATTTTTCTATGTGGAATTTTGTATTACAGCATGATCGCTTGTTGCAAAAAGCAGTTCCTTTCAAGCCAGATACTGACAACAGAAGCAATTTTAATTGTGATAAAGCTTTCTTTAGCTTTCGGAAGCAGAGAGATATGTTTTATAAATTATTGCGAAACTGGAGCAAAGCATCAGGTAATTTTCTTCTTTGCCGAATCGAATTTGTGGGTTTAAATTCTACCTGCCCTACAAAATTTTGGTGACTTTTTTCAATTTCTTAAGAACTCTCCCAAAAGTTGTGGTTCAACTACCAATTCAATTTACCACCAAAATTTTTTGATTAAATTTTTGTTTTACGCCACCTCAAAACACGTTTTCATGGCAATGCAACAAAAATCGAAAAAATGGCCATAACTCCGAAACCGCTCATGCTAGATGCATTTTTTTTTTCTAAAGATGCAGAATACCCAAGTTTCTATCTGCTTTCAATACATTATATCAGTCTAACTGCTCAATTTTTCAAGCAAAATCAAGAAAACATGTTTTTTTACTTATTTTATTGAATTTGCTATGATATATCTCATTGCATAAAGGTCTTATGGAATTTTTCTGGTAAGATGTGATAACTTTTTACTGGCAATACTGTTATTGGAGTAATCATTGTATTACAAGAAATTGATTGCCTCTTAAAGTGTACACTGATAGGATAGCTAGTACTGTAAGTGTTGAAAAGCAGTAAAATTATGAAATTTAATAATTAGTTTATTATTAATCATTGTTGTATTTGTGTTATTTTCACATCTTGTTTCTGTGGGCTTTTAAAAATGTTGAAACGTCAATAAAAATTTGTCTGCTCTTTGCCCAGAAAAGAAAGTGACTTTGATGGAACTGCATTTCTCAGTACAAAATTCCTTTGTAGTTAAAAGATGTGCTCAACTCCTCAGGAATTTTAAAAGTTAGCATGCTAAACTTCAACAAGAAATAAAAAACACTAATCAAAAACAACAGGTGCTGCTGAAAAAACTGCTTTTAAGTAAAGGGATGGTGTTTAAATTATGATTTTGACGTTACTATATCAAAGTTTAATCAAAAAATTTTGGCATCACCTGGTGCATACCATGCACTAGATTTTTTTTCAGAAATGCAAGTAAATCGAAACTCCAGATTACTGCAGAGGAATACAGGGTAGACTTTAAGTCCTGCTCCAAAGCATTTAAAGCAATCTTGATAAGTTAATTGAACTGACAAATGCAAACAATGTTTCATTACTCAATAAAAAAACAAGCATCCTATGCCCCAGAAAAGAAGATATCTTACCCCAGAGTTGATTTTACAGTATTTCATATCAGTCGCCACATATTTTTTTGTGCGCACTGCACAACTTATGACCCAACCTATGCATTGGGACATATCTGAAAATCTTTTAAATAATTCTGATAATCAGCTTGCAATTAATGTAAAATCATTAAGGGTTTTAGTACTTGCTTTGTGATGAAAACGAAGACAGCTTACCATGTATGTGATTAAGGTATTATTGGAACAAAAGGAAATTGACTGTTCTACAGTACACTCTTGATGATGTGTTGCATATCTTGAAGCATTTTACCATTCCAATGCAGTAAAACAAAAGCAAAAAAAAAGTCTCAATGCAGTATCCAGAAGCAAGTTTACCAGCAATCTGTTTCCGACTCTTTATGTGTTCCGTTTTTAGCAACCACTAATTCTGCTGAAGCTCTATGTTTTGCTCTTGAATGCTAGCTGACTTAAACATGTCAATTCAAACTTTTCTTCATCTTTTTAGCTACTGATATTAATGTTAGTTTTATTCCTAGTATTTATACGTTTGGCTTCAGATTTTTTTTGCTGTTAACCATTCTTTTTTTTTCTACTCATTACTCTTGCTCTAATCTTTTCAAAAATTTTTCTACTCTTAACATCCTTTTTTGTGATGATGTCTTTTTAGGCTTCTAATGTAGTAAGCATTAGAAGTCTTCTACTAATGTCAAGTTGCTTGATACACATTGCTTTTAGCTTAAAGTTTCCACATGCAGTGCAACTTGTTTTTTTTTTTCAAAATCTGGTTTCGGTCATTTGACCGATTTGCCAGATATTTTTTCGATCATTTGAATTATTTTTCGGTCATTTTCTTATCAAAGTAAAATGAACAATATTTCGCTTTACTGAGCTTTTATTAAAAGAATACGAACACGAAACGAAATTTGCAAAACAAGGTCATAAAAACGAAGCATTTTAGATCAAATTACTTCAAGCATTCTCAGCTAAATTGATGCTACGCTCTGCAGCGGGTATGATATAAACAGACACTGCAGTGATGCAAAAAGGCTTCAAAAAAAAAAAAAGCGTTAGATAGCATAATCAAGTTACAAAATTCACTAAGTAATTCCGAGTTATTATGATTTAACGATTGCAGAATGATCCATCTTTAACTAAAACTAACCTATAAAAAGACTCAGGATAAACGACACAAGGTCGCAGTTTTGCTCTTTCACATTGCGAGAACAACTAAAAAAACATTACCTGTAGTCGTGTTTTTTTTAATTATCAGAACAAACGAAAACTTATTAGCGGGTAAAAACTTGCAACACAAAATCACGACTTTAAAAAAGTGTTAAAAAACAATCCTGCACAAAATATGTCTCTCAAAATTTAGCCGTCCATATTTATTCTTCTTCAGCCATTGGCATATTGGACTGTGAAGAAAAAGCGCTGGAACCCCTGCTTGTTGCGTTTTACCTAGACCACTTAGTAGATTGTAATCAATGGTTGTATGCATAGGTGGGCACTAGCCCGTTAATCCGTTAATAACGTAGCTAACTTTTTCATTAACTCGGTAATCCGTTAAAAAGTTTTTTCATGTTAACGGAATAAATTAACTTCCGTTAAGTTCTGTTAACTTCCGTTAAGGTTTTTATCGTTAATATCTTGCTCCATTCATTCATTGTACCGGTACGAACCAGTTTGCACTGGTAACACTTGTTGCATCTAACACAAGTTTTATAGAAAAGCGAAGAAAAGAGCTCTTTTTTGTGGCAAATAATAAGCTGCATCCTCATCAAATCAAATTCTGTTCGCAATTTCCAAAGATTTTCCGATTGCAGCTTTGTTAGTGCATTTGATCCTATTTTTATCTTAAAAACTAGATTAGACGGTAAACTGTAACTTCCAAAACACAGAAAGACCGCCATAGCAATAAATATTTCCTTGCGATCAAGCTCAACAGCGTCAATACGTGCTGTAGAAGCGAGTGAATAAAAAGAAATGTAAATTATAAGCAAAATGTTAACGAATTAACGGACTTCATTAACTTCGGTCAATTAAAGCTGAAAATAACGAATTAACGTTAACGGAGGTGTGAAGTTTGTTAACGGACTAGTGGTTAACAAAGCTAACATTTTATATTAACTTGCCCACCTATGGGTGTATGCCAAACTGTAATCGCAAGTTTTGTACGATTCTGCATTCAAGCGTAGTCGCATCAATTGTCACAAATGAATGGTAGTCGACGATTTCTTGGGGGCGTTTTTAGTCTAGCCAAAGGACTAAAACCTCGTTCTATAGTTGCTTTTTCAGCATTAAAACTAAGTATTGCTCTGGCAATCGTGGAAAGAGCGGGCCAATCCAATTCCTGTTCTGCAGCGATTGTCAAAACCGTTCGCCAATTGTCATTAGCATAATGACAATTCCGTAAAACTTCAAACTTAAAATTGTGCCATCCGTCTTCTAGCACTTCGCTTTCGATAGGGTCAGGGCTAATTTTGTAAAACTTAGCTAGGGCAACGACTTCCTTTTCAAATTTTTTTCATGCAAGCTGGATTTTAGTTTTACTGCTTGTTTTTAACAACACTTAATTGAACTTGAAAAATTCGACATCTTTGCCAAACTCGAGAAAGAATAAAAATAAGAATCTCAGAACTTGAACTAGCATAAAAAATGAAACGAGTTCGTAGCTGTTGTTACTGCATAATATTATTTCTCTTCAATGCATTGTGCAGCGGTATGAACTTATTACATTGTTAAGTGCGCGATTCACAAGTTAAATAAAAACATTAAAGAATTTACTTGGGACGAACCTTGCTCTGTTTCTTCATCATCTAGTCTAGAGTGACCATGGGCGTCGGCAACGGGGGGCCATGGTTCCCCTGGATTTTCACACACTCTCTCTAAAACCTCGCAAAATTCAAAAATTATTTCGTTTTTAGTAGTTAATACTGGCTCAATTCGTATTGCCCCCCCCTCCCCTTGAAAAATTTTCTGCCGACGCTCTTGAGAGTGACCATTAAAATCGAATTGCTATCGTCTTCTACAACGCGCAGCGTTAAACTTGAAGACGAACTAGATTTGGCTTCGACCACATCTTCGCTACTTGGTGATTTAAAAAAATGAACTCAAGTTCGACTGCTAACTGCAAAATTTTGTTTTCTTCTTTCTGGGCTCCAGTTGCTCTCTTTTACTAGAACCACCAGCATACTCCTGTCAGTTGAGATGCAATCTTGTTCTGACTTTTAGAACTAAATAAAGTGAACTGATCTGAATAAACTCGGGTCTAAAATTTTTATCAACCGCTCCACAAGTTTATATTATTTTTCGTTTTATCACTTACCTTTACGTAGCAATTCACTTTGTAGTTATCGTTCTGCTTTATTCATTAACGAATGTGATGAAATAATAACTGTTTTTCGATGAAAATCGTACGTTTTTTTGATTTCTGCTCTTTCAACGCGTAGGCCTACCACATCAATTCTGACATTCGCGGCATGCGCAGATAAGAAAAGTGCTTCAAAGCAGTACTTGTTTTGAGAAAAGAACTATCAACAGCTAGTTTTGTGTCTTGACATTCGCTCGTAGTGCTACGAACCTGCGAATATTGTGTTGGCCGTGGTGAAAAAGTTTTCGGTCATTATGACCGAACAGACCAAAAATATTTCGGTCATTGCGCAAAAAAATCGGTGAATGACTGACAAATGACCGAAAAAAAACAACCTAGCAGTGCAATATATTTGTTTATTGCTTTCTGGAAACAGTTGTTTTGAATCTTGAGTATGCATGGTTTTCCAAAGATCTTAGTAAAGCAATGTTTGTTTCATGTGATGCCAAGTCAACATCAATTTTTATCCATCAATCCTTTGAAAGCAGACTTCTCAGCAGCACATGCTGCATTATTTAGTTTTGTTTGTGGGCAGAAAGCAAATCTTGTTAAAATTTTAAACATTTTTTAAGCAAAGAGATTTAAGTTGTTTTCCTAAATAGTAGCATGATTCCTACCTATAGCATGTTGGCTTGGGAGCATTTTTTACTGTAACTATTTAGTAATTGCTAAACATAGGCATAATAAACATGGTATTGTCCAGCATCAAAATACTACGTCTGTTTAGAACAATCGCAAAGAATTAAGCTTTAGGTGAAAATAACACAAATACAGTCAGTGATTATAAATAAGTTCTTCTTCTTCTTTCTTCATTGCCCGCTTTTCCGTGAGGGTTGCGGGGGCAGTAGCTCAAGATTGAGCCGCCACACCTCACGGTCTTCCATCACCTCCATCATTTCGCTTGGGCGAAGTCCCAAGCGATTCCATCCAAGATCCTCAATGTAATCGGTCCATTTAGTTCTAGGTCGTCTGATTGGTCTTCTCCCATTTGCTTTGACATGTAAAGCTTGTTTGGGGAGTCTTTCCTGAGGCATTCTGCTTACATGGCCAAACCATCTAAGCTGAGATCTTTCAATTCGGAGAAGTAACGGCTCGATGTTAAGAGATTTTTGAATTTCAGAGCTACGCACCTTGTTAAACAGTGTAACTCCTTCGATTCTTCGTAAAAACCTCATTTCGGACGCTTGCACTTGTGATCGCATTCTTTCGGTCATTACCCAAGATTCATGACCATAAGTGAGAATGGGGACAAAAACTGCTTTGAAAATTGAGAGCTTTGCCTTTTTCGACAATTCTCGTTTCATGACAACCGAGTAGTGCAAAGCTCGCATTACTGCACTAGCCTTGCCTATTCGCGTATCGAGTTCTTCGTCTTGCCTTCCGTCACTCGTAAATGCAACCCCAAGATACTTGAACTTCTCTACCTGCTTCAGTGTCGCTCCATTGACTTGTAATACGCACTGATCAGGGTTTCTTGAAAGATGAAGTACCTCAGTTTTCGCTGTGCTTATTTTCATTCCGGCGGTGTTGCATGCATCTGCAAAGCTATTTAATGCGAGCTGGAGGCCAGATTCTGTGGAAGAAAGCAGAACCAAATCATCTGCGAATAGCAGACGACTAATTTTGCAATTTCCAATCGTGGCACACTCATCAGCTTGACTGTATTTGTCGATCCAATTCATGTAAACAATGAAAAGGAGAGGTGACAAAACGCACCCTTGCCGGAGTCCAACGCCCACATGGAACGGCTTTGATTGCTTGCCATTTACCCGAACACAAACTTCCGGTCTGCAGTAGAATGACTTAATAGCGCGTAACAATTGACCATCAACGCCGTACTCCTGCAAAACCTTCCAAAGTCTATCCCGAGGAACTCGGTCATATGCTTTTTCAAGATCGACAAAGCATGCAAAGAGATCTTTGCCATACTCCCAAGATTTCTCGAAGATTTGCTTCAGAGTGAAGATTTGGTCCGTGGTGCTGCGACCCGGACGAAAACCGCACTGACCATCTTCCAGTTTTGATTCCACTATTTCTCGGCATTTCCTTTCAAGGCATTTGACATATACTTTCCCTGGCAAACTAAGGAGTGATATCCCTCTGTAGTTCGTACATTGCTTGTGATCTCCTTTCTTGAATATCGGAATAATGATACATTAAATTCTGTTGTAATGATGTTTTGCTTTACAGTAGTAGCTATCCCATCAGTGAACACTGTGAGAATCAATTAACATGTTCTAATACAACAACTACTCTATAATGACGGTATAGCTAATCCAAAGTTACCATATATTACTACCCAAATTCCATAACACCTCTATGCAATGAGATATGTCATAGCAAATTCAATAAAATTAGTAAAAAAACATGTTTTCTTGATTTTACTTGAAAAATTGAGCAGTTAGACTGATATAACGAATTAAAAGCAGATAGAAACTTGGGTATTCTGCATCTTTAGAAAAAAAAAATGCATCTAGCCAGAGCGGTTTCGGGAGTTATGGCCATTTTTTCGATTTTTGTTGCATTGCCATGGAAACGTGTTTTGAGAAGGCGTAAAACAAAAATTTAATCAAAAAATTTTGGTGGTAAATTGAATTGGTAGTTGAACCACAACTTTTGGGAGAGTTCTTAAGAAATTGAAGAAAGTCACCAAAATTTGGTACGGCCTATTGTGTATAGTGTAAGTGCTCCACCACATCAAGATATTGTTTTATCAAAAACTTAAAGGTAGCATTCATAAGTTTGACATTGACAACAGAAGATGAAAATCATGGTGAGTGGAGTTTGAGTTCAACTGATTCAATATAGTGCTCGACAGCGTAGAACAGAGTAAATATCATAGCATGAACACAATACATGTCAAAAATTAAAATTTAAAACCCTACAGTTTGTTTCAACTGTAATCGGGATCATAATCGTTGATTCCGATTATGGGTGAAACAGACTCTAGGGGTTTAAATTTTAATTTTTGACGTGTACTGTGTTATGTTATGAAAATGAAAATCAAATAAAGCTCATTTGTTTAAATTGGTGTGATTGTTGCTGGGGACATCCAGAGAATCAAACCCAGACCGAAAAAGTATAAGATGGCAGTATTGTGGAGACGGTTCATACATGATGAAACATTAAGTGTATTCACGAAATCAGTCAAAAATTCATCAAAACTACTAAATTTATTTTAAATTTCATAAAAGTAATGATATGGATTTTGGTCTCAAAGGACCATCGTCAGTTTCTGAAAAAAAGGAAGAGTTAGAAAATTAAAAATGGACAAAAAAACTGGAACATTGCAAAGGTTGTTGGAGTTGTTTCGTCCATTTTTAATTTTTGTAGCTTGTTTTACTTTTTTTTCAGAACTGACGATGGTCCTTTGAGATTGAAATTGTTTTTAATGTTTTATCATTTTTATGAAATTTTAAATAAAGTTAGTTGTTTTTGATAAAGTTTTGTCTGATTTTGTGAATACACTCAATGTTTCATCATGTTGTTTAAATTGTAGTAAACGCTTGTGATAGAAATATGCAAATTACAAAGATTTATTTTTAACAAAGTAGCAAATGTCAACAATGTTTTTAGACAAAACTTCTAAAGAAACGATTGGACAAATAAGATGGCTGATATCACAAGTTAAAACACAATCAACTTTTGATGCGTTTTTGAGGTAATTTATTTTGTTATACTTCGGCAAATCTTAAATTATTGACTTTAGTTGATTAAGTTTCTTGAAAATTTGAACTATGAAACAAACAATAGTAATACCTACAGTATTATCCCCATCTGCGCGTATTATATATTGCAGTGTAGTTAGCTTGAGAGACATGTTTGCCTAAGATTATTATTTATATATATATATCACCACCACACAGTCACACACCGCTGGTGAATTTGACTCTGAAATCCAAAAAATAAAGAAAAATAAAAGTTTTAGGTACAAAAAACAAGTTCAAGTGTTTTATGCCAACATTACACCATGTAAAACTTCCTTGAGGTCAAAACATCCCACTACAAACCATCAAAATTTTTGCTCCCCCAGTTTTACGCTTTTTTGTTGTTTAAACAATCTTTCTTTACCATTGAACTATGGACAAGCGTGTATGAGCCAGTACAGAAAAGAAAGCTAACAGTTTTCGAGACCCTCATTATTTGTACATTGATCGGGTCACGCTGAGCACTTAATCTAAACATCACCATCGCTAACATTGTGCGTTGCGCATTTTCGTATCTTTTTTATACAAGGCCAAGGATTGCAAAAATGGCTGTAAAAAATTCTAAATGACTGCAAAATTATTTTTGAATTCGGACATTTTACTGCAAGTTCTGGGCACGAAAATAAAACTAGGTGCTTTCTGAGTTACTTCCTGGAACCGGAAGAAGTTTGCTGACAAGCGAGTAATCATCATCGATGAGTTATGCATTGATATATGTTTTGTTGAATTGCAGTTCAATGTTTTTTGAATATTCTTCTCCAGATTATTTGTGGATCAATTACTGAATGTAAGTGGGTCAGTGGAGATCCGAAGTGTGGTGTTAAGTGATGATTTACCATTTGCATTGTTGAACGATGATACTGAGAAACTTCGGCGCTTAGAAAACAGAGTAACCAAAGCCAGTTTTTCACAAAAGAGCAATTCTTGCGATTGGAAATTTAGAGAAATTCAGTTTTTCAGAGGTATCTTGTTAAATTTGATATTTTTGTTATGTGTATCGTATTTGTGCAACAATATGCAGCATGTATTCAATTGTTTCGTGTTTATGCTTGGTGTATAGAGTTACATAACGACTTTTATACTAATGTAAAACTGCATTTACACGGACGACTTTTTGCAACACGTTTTGAATATTTTTTCCACAAAAAAACTCTTCCAGAGTGGTTAATCACACAAGGCGAGACTCATGTCTGGCAAGAATTGCCGCCGTGTAAGTTAACACCTGCGATTAGCGACATTGGTTGCAGGCTTAGGTTATCCTAAATTTACTTCATAAAATGTTGTGTTCATTGTATGAAGCAGTCTCTAGTGCGTTTGCTGTATTTTATTGTAATTTCGGTACTAAATTTTGGCTAGTTAAAATATATTATGGCAATAGAAACACAAAAAAACATTGTCACAATGTAGCATTTAAGGTTGAAAATATTTAGGATAATTTTAAAACGCTACATGAAGTGAAATGTTTGTAACCAGTGATAATTGTTGTTGCATTTCATATTTATCTTCCTGTCAGTGGACAGCATTAACCCATTTGTGCCGAAAGTAGAAATACTTTCAGCTTTGATCTTAAAACTTATATGCAGCATAATTTAGACCTAAATATCTCACTAATATTTATTTTTTTGAAATTGGGTGCCTACTTTTTGAGATAAATGCCGTCCTACATATAGGACGCTTGGCAAATCCGTTATCAAAAATTCGTAAATTGCGCGTGCGCACAAAGCGCTTGACTGCGATACAATTACGGCATTTCCATTAGTCGTTTCTTTCAAGGTAATAAGTATGCTGATAGCATAGAATTACAAAACAAGCTTGTAATATTTTGTTTTATTGAAGTTTTGATTGCACTAAACGACAAAATCCTAAGCAACAGCATGACTAAAATAACCTACAGTCTTTACCGAATGTGATATTCTTTGAAGCATTTTACATGAAGTCTGATATCACATTTTTCACATCTTGTAGTGGTTTTTGCATGGCAATGAGCGCAGCGGGTTTGCTTGACTTGAGGTACAACCCAGTTGTTATTACCATCATAACGAATATCAGATAGAGTTTGTTGAGGTCTCCCTCGCAGTCCTTTATGAGGCGGCTTGGCATACTGAGACAAGTAAGTCCTGGCAATGTATCTTCGAAAGTGTAGTAAATCCATCGGATTTTCATCACAATTTTTTTGCAATCACCATGCATTGTTGATGGAAATATCAAACATATAGGAAACCAGGCAAAAATACCACTTTTTACCTCGCATTGCAATTCGATAGTTTGAAATATTCTGGTCCATTCTGTCAATGCCTCCCATATTTTCGTTATAGAGCTTGACCAAGTATGGTTGTTCAATTTGCACCTGCTTCTTTTCAGAGGATGAATACCGAGAAGCGTTAGAAATGGGGTGAACTCCCGCCGCATTTGAGCACAAATTTACCACACTATTGTCATTCCATTTGCAAACAATTACACCGTGGTTCGTATTGGTTTTGAAATCGTAGTTGCCTCTGCCTTGTTTTTTCAAATCAGTGGGCATTTTTCGATTCTATTTTCAGGAATTGTTCCTGTTGCTTTCACAAATTTGGCTTTCAACGTCGTTACCAGTTTTGCGCTACTGAAGAAGTTATCATTGCATAAGTGGAAAATTTTTCTGCCAAGGCTAGCTAAAACATCCGCAAACTTGGTGACAAGATTTCCTCCGAGCTCTAAGTTATTTTCTTGTGTCCGAGATGAATCAACTCTGCCTTGATAAGGATCAAACCAAACCAAGTACCCCAGCGGAGTGGTACCACACCAAATCTTGAAACCAAACGGTATAGGTTTACCTCCCAAAAACTGCTTGCCTCCATGGCGCCCGTAATACTCGCACATTGATTCGTCAAAGCTGTAAAACTCTTCATTCGGCGCATATTGTTGAAACTTTTTATTCAGAAGTTTTATTAGAGGTCTGACCTTTGCGAACTTATCCGTGTCATATAATTTAGGCAAAGAGGTTGATTTGCAGAACCATATCAAAGCAATAAGCAGCAATTTTGTCAGATTTAACATTTTTTAATAAAAGCAAAACATATCAATATGGTTCTGTCTTTATGTTTTGAAAAGCTGAAAATGTTCGATATGTTTTGCTTTTAATAAAAAATGTTAAATCCAACAAAGTTGCTGCTTATTGCTTTGATATTATCCGTGTCATCTAAGCAATTGTTGTCAGCTAAATGAAAGTTAGCAAAAATTGTTTCAAACTTATCTCTTCTCATAGCATTTGCGACCAGGGCATGATGCGTGTCAGTAGCATTTTCCCAGAAAAGTCTACGTCTTGCTGGAGCAAGATATCCAGATAAAACCAATATTCCAATAAAACATTTTATGTCATTTTTGTCCACAATCAAGCTTCGATTCTTTTCAGAAGCATATCTATTTGTTTCTTCTACAATCAGATTAAAAATCTCATCATCAAAGAAAAGTTCAAAGTAGCCTTTTGGGGTTAGCTTTTTAGCCCGTAATTCTTCAATGATGGTATCATCTGGCACCCACTCCAGTAAGTCATTTTTCAAGTCTGTTTTGGCCCAGGACCGAGATGGTGTATCAGTTTGCTTTCTTCGTTTCTTTTTTGGTGGTTCTTCAACAGTCTCGTCATTTGGATTGCTGCTTTTGTCAAGAATAGCTAGTGCTAAAAGCATGCTTCCCGACAAGTTATTGACAGTTCCGGCGCCATCTTCATCTCCTGAATCTTCATCTGTGATATAACCCGTGGCATTTGTCGGTGGAAGTATTGTTATGGAAAATTGTCCGTCTTCCTTTCGATACGGCCGAGCGTTTTCTGCTAAATCTAATAGTCTACTCAATGTTGCAGGAGTCTTACTCTTACCATAAAATCGAGTAGATTTCATGTTAGATTTTCAAATACTCAGTAAGAAAAAAAGCATTATTTTTTATATGCCCTTATAATTGCAAAACTTTTCAGCTAAAAATAAACTTATATCAATTTTCTGACCATGCAAATACGATGCCAATCGTTTTTTTGAAATTGTGTCAAATGCAACTTAATATTTTTTGTCGATGCAACAACAGTACAGTAACTCAATTGTATCACTTCGATGCAGTAAGCTGCATTATCAATTATCATACTACGAGGTATATAACTTGAAAATCCTACGAAACTATGAGTATTGGTATGGTAACTCAGATAATCTGCGCTCACCTTCATGGGCATGGCGTGACCCATGTAAATGACAGTGTTCATAATAAATCTGCAAGCAAATCTCAAAGTTGTTTTCTTTTCTCAATATAGTTCAAAAGAATTCCAATACTATTGAAATAATTACTGTAGAAGAACAATAAAATTATTTTGAAATCAATTATATCAACAATAAGTATTTGACATCAAAGGTTTGATGGCAAATAATTTTTTATTGTTCTTATAATTACAAATTCAGTGTAACTTTAGGTAGGTACGGTATTCTTTTGAACTATTGGAGAAGACAATCAACTTTGAAAACTGCACGCAGGTTTATTGTAAGATCAATAAAAATGCTTGACAATTGATGAAAAATAATTTTAGTGATGTCAAATGATGTCATTGTTCAGATAGTTACCACTTATCAGAGTGTAAGCGTAAGAATCGCGGTTGGAATCTAACGCTTGCTTTTGTACAGCGTGAGAATCATTGCCGCTGCCAGGACCGCCATTTTGCTATCGCTTGTGCCTAGTGACCCACATATAGGACACCGATATTTGAATCAAAATATACCGAAAACGGTAGAGAAAATAAAACAGCAAAAGTTATTTTGGAAATGGCTGTTATATATAGAATAAATACAACAAAAATTTTTCCAAACTTATTTGCAATAATGTGATAATTTAAAGAACTCCAAGTGCACCTTCATTTTTTTGGCCGAAGCAAAATTGCATGTTTTCAAAAGCACGCCATATTCTAACCAGAAATAATTTTTTCAAAAATGAAAATGAAGTTTGCGCAAAAAATATTCATAGTTGCATTGCAAGTTCATCTACCTCCATAAATGGGATGTGTGAAGCGCAATTTCAGTTTGAGTAGGTGTCCTACATATAGGACGCTAGGCATAAATGGGTTAAACGCTTACTATTGGACTATCTGCACACTTTTCATTGTGATAATTTCATTGTGCTTTGGGGAATCTGCACCTGCTTAGAAGTTTCCAGCATTTCAACATTGGTATGGATTTCTTCGAATGCTTGTCCACTGAATTTGCTGCTTGTTCGAAGCCAACCAGGAGGTAGGCATTGTAAAGCGCCTCATCCAATATGCAAGGATGCAACAACTTGTCCAGAATGTGGTTTGAACTCAGATCATGCGATCAGCGTCGCTGTAAAAATGACGCCTTTGCCCTCTCGGCCATGCTGCTGAGTTAATCATGAGATTGCATCAAATTTGTGTATAAAATAACCATAGTTAAGTGGAAAAACAATACACCGACTGCATCGCATTGTAAGCATTTTTATTTCATGAAAAGGTTTCTAATCAAACCATGCTCTCTATTTCAGTTGCACCATTCTTGAAATTTGAGTGGTTTTACGTATTTTTGTACTATTCATAATAACTAGAATATAACATTGCAAGTGATGTCCAGGGACTTTGTGAAAATATCAAACTTTACTCAATTAAAGAACTTCACAATATTGCATTAAGCGTGTTTATGATTGTTGATAGTCAGATCTGAAATACATTACTTTCGAATTTCTTAATGTTCCATTAACTTAATGTGGTCTGTGGTTAACGGCTTTCAAAATTTAACTCTTTAGAAAAGCCAGCTATAAAATGTCAATTAGAATTTTACAACTCAGCTTAGTTCTCATTTTAACTTTTAAGGAGTTTGTTGAATTTTCACTTAGCAACTCTGTGGTTAAAATTGTGGTTGCAAACAAAACCCTTGTTAAAACAAATACTTCGACAGTAAACTTTTGCTTCGGTAAATAACAAAAACAAAATTTTTTGATCTGAAAATGCCAATATGATTTTTGGATTTTGTAGCTTGCATTATCTTGACCAGAAATTTGAAACACTATCCTAAATATCAAATCTACACCCTCTACTAGCCCCAGGCCGGGCACCAGAATAGCATGACTAGAGGGGCACAAAACTTCATTCCTTTAAATTCGAGAGTGTAGACCAAAAACGAAAGGTCTTCATTGCAAAATATGCGCTAAATACCACAAATTCTAGGTTAAAGACCAAAAAAAAAAAAAAAAAAAAAAAAGGTCTTCATCTCAAGATATGCGTGAATTTCCACAAATTCCACGAATTCTGGGTTGAAGACCAAAAAAAAAAGGTCTTCATCGTGAAATATGCACAAAATTCCACAAATTCCGCGAATTCTAGGGTAAAAACCAAGAAAAGAAAAAAAAGTCTTCATTGCAAAATGTGCGCGAAATTCCACAAATTCCATGAACTCTGGGGCGAAGACCAAAACCAAAAAAAGGTCTTTATCGCTAAATCTGCAAAAAAACAGATCTTGCTCACGGATTCTGGGGTGATGACCAGTATTTTGGGGGCTGATGCTCGACTCGAACTGCACTCTTATAGCGCTGAGCCTGTTACTTTTTTCAAGGCACAATTCTCGTTTGGGGGCACAAGCAGTGATTTGGCGGGCACAGCCACGAAATGCCCCCCAATGGCGCCGGGCCTGACTAGCCCACTGCAATATTTTTTTTAAGAAGAATTTTATATAAGCTCATGTATGAACAGTTCTACCGATTTTTGGCAAAATTTAAGAATGAAATCTTGAAAAACAATGCTTGCTTTAGCAGTTAGCATGGAAAACGATACGTACACAAGCAAAATTTAGAAACAAAATTTAGAAACAGAAAATCAAATTATAGTAAATTTTTGAGTGATATTGCAGAGTCTAACTTTATGATTACTTCACATTGAAAACTTATATTAATTTCCGCAACTCTATGCTTTCCAGAACCCTAGGTGTAATTTACCAAAAATTAACTACTTCTTTTGCACATTTTACTGTTTTTAGTTCATTTTAACAGCTTAGAGGTTGTTTGCTCTCAAAATTTAAAGGCTTCAAAAAGTTATCAAAATAATCAAGTAACGTCAATCAAAAAGCTATTACGGGTTCGTAATACTTTTTTACTCTATTCTGAAATAACATCCAGCGATCTTTAGAATTCCAGCGACTTTTGATCAAAAAATATTATTGCATCAGCCAAGCTTAACGCTCACCGCAGCCGGAAGTATGCATGCATTTTACAGTTATTCCTATTCTGAGAATGCTATTTAGCAGTGCGACCCAACGCCAGCATGTTGGATGTTGTACAGTATATTGTATTGCATCCATTATTCAGCACCACAGTTTTTTGAATAAAATTGTTCAAAAACTTTGAAGAGCAAGTAGACGATTTTTTCAGTGTCACAAGTGACAGTTTAGTAAAAAAACTTGGCCATCGAGCTTAAATCTAACAAAGCCTTTAAGTTCAAGTACTTCAATGTCTTAAATGTTTGAGTAATTCCATAGGTTTGATTGACTCTTCTACTTTTTTGTGATACCAATTTATTGTGAGAATTCATCTTATAGTTTAAAGGTCCATTTAAGGGTTGAGTGTTCAACATGGCATTACCAGGTTTGGCATGTTTTATCTTTTTTTTTAACATTAGCCTACTGGTACTCTTAAAATTTGATATGTCTAGCTGGAGTACTTCATATTTAAGATTTAAAAATTTAAGGGGCCCATTTGGCATGGCCTCCTCAATGTGGCCCACCAACTTTTGCGATATAATTATCTTGGATTTATATTAACCTCTCCAGTTGATTTAATTCATTTAGTTTTCGTAATTAATGGGGGCGGTGTCAACATAATTGGAGGACCCCTATAGTATGACCATGACACCCTCAAATTTTTTCACATTGTAATTTTACCTGTTTTGAAAATGTTTTTTGTCTAGGTTGAGTGGTTAAATTTTTTGAAGAACGTTTGAGGAGGGCTCCCCAATTGTGGCACCTGAAATTAGTCATATTTTATCTTTCTTTTAAATTTACGTCTTGTGAAAGTTCCATGTGTCCAGCTTGAAAGGTTGAAAAGTTTGGATTTTGAAGGACCCTCCATTTTGGTGCCCCAAATTTTGTAAAAGTTTATCTTTCCTTCAAATTTGCTTGCCTATCCTGAAATTTTTATGAGTCTAGCTTAAACAATTAAAAAGTTTGAATTTGGCATCTTTGTTTGAGGGGGACTACCGTTGTGGTACCCCCAAAGTTTGTCAAAATTTATCTATTTTTCAAATTACCTATTCTGAAAATTTCGTCAGTCTAGCGTAGTTGGTTAAAGTTTGAATTTTTGTGTATTGTAGAACAGGGATACTTTGGCCTTGGAGGTGACTTATGCCAAAAAAAATCTTTGAAGTGCTATTACTCGAATATTATATAACTTAGCTTGAAGGTTGAAGTATGTGTCATGATTTGAAACTAGTCAGACTCTCATGCAGACGTGTTTTGTAAAGTAGAACAGCAGGCAAATTGTATAGTTAATGCGCTCAGAATTGTAAGCTGCTTGAAGAGTAACTGAGACTACTAAGCATGGCTGCAAAAGATATTCGAGAAATCAAGGAATTGCTGACCAAATTAGTACATATCGTACTATCAAAATCTGATAGAATTAGGCCTAGAAGATAAATTTACTAGCATTAATAGCAAGCTAAAGGAGATCGACAGCAAATATTTTGAAAAATGCAACAAATTAGATGACATCACAATATCATTGGATTTCGACATTAAACAGTGTGCGTGGAGACTATCAGCTTTCAAATTGCCATTAACTACCAAGTTAGACGATTTAAATTTAAAAAACAAAGAGGCTGAACAAAATCATTAGAAACTGCTGAAAAAAAATCTTAACACTGGAGAAGGACAATGCCATGCGAGACTCTTATAGTGAACGGCTCAATATTCTTTTTCACTGTGTTGAAGAAACAGTAGGAAGCAATGAGACAAAAGAACAAAAGAAAACAGCTTTTGAAGACGTATTGAAGGATGCATTTGAACTTGAATCAGATGCAATTGAAGTTGTAGTTGTACACAGACTCCCCAATACCCGATCAAAAAACAAGGTGAATTTGTTGTTAGACCAATTATTGCAAAAGTATTAACCACTTTTGACAAAGATCTGATTTTCAAAAATATTTTGAAACTAAAAGAATGTAATGAAAATTGGGGCTCTGAAATTTTCGTGACTGATCACTTACTTCAACTTTTTTCAAACAAAAAAAAGTACCTTATGTCTCAGTTTTGAGAAGCTAAGCACAGAGGAAAAGAAACTGTACTATGGCGTGTTATGATGAACAATATTATCTATACAATGGTTTTAAGGATATTCTGCCCCCTGATTGCCTTTAGACATGGCTGATAGAGGTAAGCGTAGTACAACTACATGATGATTTTTGATCCAACACCAGCCTGATTGTTAACTTTATCCTCAGGTCTCGAATTTATTTTATAATACAAGCATGATTACCTCAGTTAGAAAAATTCTGGTGTGTTTTTAAGACTTTCTGGCACGGACATTGCATACTATAATTCTTTATTTATATAACTGCAACCTCTAAATAATGTCACACTATGTTTCTAATGTGTTGGGCTGTTGCGGGTGCAGACCACGATTTTGGGGATTACATGTTGAGTTTTACTGTTTATCTCGCTTGCAACATGTGATGAGAATCATTTATTTGAATTCATTAAAAATACTTGTAATGAGAATGCTTTTGAGAATTGTTTAATTTTTTTTTTCCTTTAAGTCGTCATTATGGTTTGCTAGTGCTTGGTGTATTGAAGGCGATTTATATCTTATTGCATATTGTTATTTGGATGGTATTTTGTGTGTAGTGCTGATATATGCATTCTCCAAAACTATGGTCGTGGTTTTAATGGGAAAAACCAAAAGCATAACAATCCTGTTATGAATGATGAGCACAATGGTTGTGGGCAATCTGGCACAGCAATAAATAAAATTTGATGCTCCAAATTGTTTTGTCAGTTGGCTGCCTTGAATTTTTTTCCTTTTTTAGTTAAGAGATGCAATTACTGCACCAGTATTGTATTGCATCAAGCTTACATAATTAAAGATATATGTATGGTGTTAAAATTTTTAGGTGTGATTATTACTTTACTGATTCTACATTGCCACTAGGGTTTGTCTTGCTAAGGGTGAATTACGTTGTGCAAGAAATCTAAATCTCCACTGAAAAGGCATTGACAAAAATATCTTACCACCCTCATACTACTATAACTTCAGCTGATTCAACATCATGCAAAATCTCGCAATCCTTCCAAAAACACCTTTAGCACTACAACACTTTGTGCCGGTTTTTGAAAATCTTAATTTCTTTGGCATCGCAACCACAAATTTAAACTAATTTAATATGGCGCGTTGCTGTAGCAATATGCCTGAATCTTGATTACTTTGTGACGACAAACAAAGTTACAGTTAGTAGTAACAGAAAGCTGTTTGAGACGTTGGTTGATTAGTTGACAATGAAGTAGACAATTGTGATGTGAGTGATTTGACATTTAGTACTCTGCTCAACATCATTGCCAAATACAATTATTTTGACATTCCTAATGCTAAGTTCTCTCTTCAACAGCTAATGGAATAACCTTTCTTCATATAAACCTAAGATCAATAAACAACCAAGAAAACTTTGACAAATTTTATGAATTTCTAACCTTTCTATCATCCCTACCCGATATAGGGTGTCCATCGAAAACGCGGTTGAAGGGTGACCCATTAATCAATATCTGTTTACCAAATTATAGTTTTCTGCTCGCCGATTCATTAACGAACACGAATGGGGTTGGTATTTATGTCTTGTCTAAATTTCAATTTGTAGTAGATCCTATTCTTGAAATCAAAATTAATGGCTGTGAAAACTTGTCGTTAAACATACTAGATGACAAAGCAAGGTATAAATTTACACTAGGTGCCATTTATCGACATCCGGATTTTAGCGTTATCATGATTGCTTATCTAGTTGAGGTGCTATTTTTATTGTTTTTATGTTTACTCGGGTGTAGCTGGTGATTCCTTAACCATTATTGATCACATAATCACCAACAACTCATCCCATTTTATTGAACCTGACGTAATTCGTTACGTTAGGAAACTGTCCGACCACTATATAATATTCAATAACGTGTTGGGCTACCATTTTCAAAAACCAAAACAGATGCAAATCTTTATCAGAGATAAATCAATTTTTAAAACTGAAACTTATTGCGATGATATGAACAAATCCATCAACAAATTTTTTCAACATTTAGATGATCTAACCGAAGAAAATATTGATAAATCTTTTGAAGCGTTTATCTCAGTAGTTCTAAAAGTTATCGATAAACATGCCCCTATTAAACAAATGTCACGAAAACTGAAGAGTAAGCCCTGGATTACTAAAGGTATATACAGCTCCATTTGTACAAAAAATCGTATGTATAAATCCATGGGTGGGCAAGTTAATGCAAAATGTTAGCTTTGTTAACCACTTGTCCGTTAACAAACTTCACACTTCTGTTAACGCTAATTCATTATTTTTAGCTTTAATTAACGGCAGTTAATGAAGCTCGTTAATTTGTTAACGTTTTGGGCGTAATTTACATTTTTTTTTATTCACTCATTTCTGGACCACGTACTGACGCTGTTGAGCTGATTGTAAGGAAAATTTTACTGCTACGATGGTCTTTTTTTAATTTGGAAGTTACATTTTACAGTCTAATATAATTTCAAGATAAAACTAGGTTCAAATTCACTAACAAAGCTGTGATTGGAAAATCTTTGGAAGTTGCGAAGAGCGATAATTAATAGACTTATGAGGTTGCAGCTTATTATTTGCTACAAAAGAGTGCTTCTTTCTTTGCTTTTTCTTTTATAAAACTCGTGCTAATGCACAACAAGTGTTTCCGCTGCAAACTGGTTTGTACCGGTACCATGAATGAATGCTGTGAGATATTAATGATAAAAGCCTTAGCAGAAGTTAACAAAACTTAACGGAAGTTAATTTATTTCGTTAACATAAAAAAACCTTTTAATAAATTAACGAGTTTATGAAAAAGTTAGCTTAGTTATTAACGGAGATGAAACTTATATTCATTATAGAGGAGATGAAACCAGAAAACTTGAATAACTAAAATTTAAGGCCACCTAATGTCTGCAAACCAATGCACTTAAAATGCAATAAAAAAGTATTACTAATTGAATGCTGAAAACCTGGTTTAGATCCACGTTCTCAGTTTCAAGCTTTCGCGTTTTTAAAAAGTGATATGACGTCATTAGACCCAGGAGTTAGGTGCCTTCGACTTTACTTTGAGCTAATTACGCCATTTTTGCACAACACTTTTTGACTAGCAAGCTGTTATCACATGCCTTTCCAAAATCGCCTATTTTCTGCAAAGATAAATTAGTCAAAGGCACCAAACTCCTGGGTCTAATGACGTCATGTCACTTTTTAAAAACGCGAAAGTTTGAAACTGAGAAGTGCATCTAAACCAGGTTTTCAGCATTCGATTAGTAATACTTTTTTATTGCATTTTAAGTGCATTGGTTTGCAGACATTAGGTGGCCTTTAAAACCCTAGCAATGAAAAACTCTTATGCTGAAGAATTAGATAAAAACAAAAGCAATCCGCAAAAACATGGAAGTTATTACGCATGCTTCTACCAGGAAAATTTTCTAAACATGCCAAATTACCACAAAATATTAGTCTCAATCGGAGCAAAATAACCGATCAGCAAACAAATCTGGATAAGTTTAACGAATTTTTTTCAACAATCGGTAAAAACTTATCGAACGATTTGAATTCAAGTGATGATAATGCTTATAAACGATTCCTTTGCAATAGAATTAAATCATCCATCTTTTTGGAACCTCCACGCGTAATTGAAGTTATATTTGTAATTAATTTGTTAAACTCTCATAAATCTCATGGCCACGATCATATGCCACCTTTTTTTCTTTGAGTGGCATCTAGTATTCTTGCTCCTGCGCTATGCTGTTATATTGATAATGTGTTTCAATTCGAAATATTTCCACAATGCTGTAAAATAGCTAAAATAATACCTTTATATGAACAAACCAAGTCAACTGATCGCGACAAACTGACCACAAACAAACTGACCGCGAAGCAATGATTTTGTTACATGTTTTCATCACTGATTTCGTTGCAGTGATTTCATCACAAAGTGAGGGTTTGGGCAAGATGGCTCTGGGGATAGTAAAAATATGTTTAGGATCGCCCTTCCCAGCCAATCGGCGTTGTTCGCGGTCAGTTTGTTCATGGTCAGTTGGTTCGCAGTCAGTTTGTCGCGGTCAGTTGTTGTGGACCCTTATATGAAGCGGGCAAAACAGTCTGACAAATTACCGTCCTATATCCATTTTAACTTGCTTCTTAAAAATCATTGAAAAATTGATTTATAAGCGTTTGACGAATTTCTTTCAAAAAAATTCAGTTCTTTCAGTACAGATTTCAAAGCAACGTATCTACTCATGCATTACTAGCATAGGTGGGCACAACTTCGTTAATCCGTTAATAATGAAGCTAACTTTTTCATTAACTCGTTAATCCGTTAAAAAGTTTTTTCATGTTAACGGACTAAATTAACTTCCGTTAAGTTCTGTTAACGGACTAAAGTAACTTCTGTTAAGTTCTGTTAACTTCCGTTAAGGTTTTTATTGTTAATATCTTGCAGCTTCGTTGTGCATTTGAACTTGTTTTTATCTTGAAATTAGATTAGACTGTAAAATGTATCTTTCAAAACACAAAAAGACCACCACAGCAATAAATATTTCCTTGCAATCAGCTCAACAGCGTCAATACGTGTTCTAGAAGCGAGTGAATAAAAAAATATGTAAATTACACACAAAATGTTAACGGATTAACGAACTTTATTAACTTCCGTTAATTAAAGCTGAAAATAACGGATTAACGTTAACGGAGGTGTGAAGTATGTTAACGGACTAGTGGTTAACGAAGCTAACGTTTTGCATTAACTTGCCCATCTATGATTACTAGACATACTAACTAGCACTGGTGATCAAATTAATGCTGGAGGTTATACTGGATTGATCTTATTAGACTTTAAAAAAGCCTTCCATACTGTGTGTCATAAGATACTTTTAAAAAAGCTCGAACATTACGGAATTTCTGGCCAAGCACTGAAGCTTTAAAATTCCTTCCTACATAAACGTCATCAATATGTTTCTTACCAAAATAAGGGTTCAAAAACTCCAATAAACGGATTTGGCATGTCTCAAGGCAGCAATTTATGGAGCAATTCATGGAGCAAGGCAGCAATAAACCTGTAATGGATCAAGCAGTCGAGACTTGTAACAGACCATGTCAATCAGAAAAGCAGTGAAAACATTTTGTGTTCGAAGAGGTGCCTTGACATCCAGGATGAAGATAATTCATCAAAAAAAGCATGGTGGTCAAGCAATCCTCAATGAGCAAGAAGAATCTATCATAGCTTAGTATCTTATTGTGCTTGGTGAATGGAGGTATCCGTTTACTCCTCTTGGTATCAAGCGCATGGTGAAGGAATATTTGGAAATGCAAGAATGAATGGTGTGAAGATTTTCGAACACCATGCCTGGACAGGATTGGTACAAGTCTTTTATGGAGAAAAACAAACAGGACGTTAAAGGAATAATTGGACAAAATATATGGTGCAAAAGAGCAGAAGTGGATCATGCAGTGCTTGACGAGTATTTTGACAACTTGCTCACTGAAATTGATGGTTTACCTGCCTCCCGTATCATCAATTCATCACCTTTGACGAGACCAATCTGCAGGATGACCCTGGAAAACAAAAGCTTGTATTCAAGAGAGGCTGCAAGTATCCAGAAATGCTTAATTCTTCCAAAGCAGCCATTAGCATTATGGTTTTGGGCACTGCATCTGGTAGGATGCTCCCCCCTTACATCTCTGCATCTGGTAGGATGCTCCCCCCTTATGTCGTCTATAAAAGTGTAAACATGTGGAATTCAGAACCCAAAGACAAGATACAACAACACATCCAGTGGTTGGTTTGGTATGAGATGTTTCGAGGACTGGTTTAAGACTGTGATAATTATATACCATATTTATTCGAGTATAAGTCGCATTTTTTTGTACCAAAATATCACCCAAAAAGTCAGGTGCGACTTATACATGAATACATGAAGTGCATTATATGCCGTACAAAACTTTTTGAGGTGTTTCCTTACTATGCATTTCTACGCTGTCTCCTTTCGTATGATCATATCACTTATTGCCTTCTATGCGAGTAGCGTTGCACTTTTAACACTGCCACCTTTTTTTCACTTTCTAACACGTTTAGTTATCACTTATCCACACAAGTCACGATGGGTTGCATCACTTGCCATCCTCATGGACGCTGATGAGGATGTTCCAGAGGTAAACAGGGCTATTTGAAGACAGTGGCAGCAGTGATGACTTCGCTGGTTTTTAATTTTTTGTAATGAGATTGCAATGAATGAATAACGTTAAAAAAATTTTGTCCTGTTTTTCATGTCAAAAATGGGGGTGCGACTTATACACGCATGCGACTTATACTCGAATAAATGCGGTATCTTAAAACAGTTTCTGGAAAACTGTTTGTCATGACAGACAACTTGTCTTCTCATCACTCTGCATTGCTTTTGTTTGTTTACCTCCATATAGTAAGTAAGTAAGTAAATTTTATTTTTGGACTCAGTTACATACGATCAAAATAAATAAAATAAGAGAGTATAAATAATATATCAAAAATCATATATAAATAAACGTATCATATACAATTACTGAGTCCAAAGAGCGCCAAACAACCCTGAGGTATACTAGTCAAAGCGCTCCTTGTTCTCGTCATTTCTACTGCAACCTAAAGGCATTAATTATTGAGCAAAAAGTTATGCATATAAAAAGAAAAACAGAAAAGGAAAACAAATTAAAAAACCAACATGAAATAATCACAAAGTATTCGAAGTACACATTAAGACTTAAAAAAAGAATGCACACACATCAAAATTCTCATAGTTGAAGAGGATTCAATTAATTTGATTACAGTACCAGAAGAATCAAAACCAAGTCAATAATGTGATACAATTTTTTCTGTAAAGCATTTTTTGAAGGAATTAGACGGTTTATGTTTAATGTCTTTATCGATTTCATTCCAAAGTTTGGCGCCTCAAAATTCTAATTTTTTTTGACCTGCAGATTTGGAAACTCGAGGTAAAAAATAGTTCAAGTTAGTAAGTTTTCTTGTTTGATGAGAGTGTACTAATTCAATTTTATTAAATCGTTGTTGAAACAAAAGTGGCAATTTATTATTACAAAT
The DNA here is from genome assembly GCA_963965965.1 of Trididemnum nubilum. Lineage (NCBI taxonomy): Eukaryota > Metazoa > Chordata > Ascidiacea > Aplousobranchia > Didemnidae > Trididemnum > Trididemnum nubilum. Next base: position 29,705,653 of record OZ014470.1, read on the forward strand.
TTTATGCATAAACTTAGCAAGTTCCAAATGATAATTGTCATTCAATTTCAGATAATTTAATTTTTATACATATGAGTAACATGAGAAAACTTCTAGCTCTCATCGGCAGCCCTCAGCTTCTCTAACAAAGTTATTCCCCAGCTGGACAAGACTCTTGGCCGAACTGGACAAACCTTAAGGGCTTGCACAGCGGCAGATACTTTGTAGGGAATAAACGATTTTTCACTTGTGGTACTTAAAATAAACAAGTGAAAAAATCGCTGAACCCTTGCAGTAAGGACAGCCATAGGCTATCCCTACTACAAGGGTTCCCCTTGTGTGACCACGGAAATCATAACCGACAAGTTTGACGTCCTTCGTGGTCGACTCCTGGGTTTATTTTAAGTACCACAAGTGAAAAATTGTTTATTCCCTACAAAGTCTCTGCTGCTGTGCAAGCCCTTAAGGTTTGTCCAGTTCGGCCAAGAGTCTTGTCCAGCTGGGGAATAACTTTTTGTTAGAGAAGCTGAGGGCTGCCGATGAGAGCTAAAAGCTCGAAACAGCGCTGTCCAGCTCTGTGCATCTTATGACTCGAGCTGCTTTGTAGCTGCAGGGTTGGTGGTTGATCTGGCCACCTAACTGCCAGTGGAAGTCGTTATGATTCCCCAGGAGTCGACCACGAAGGACGTCAAACTTGTCGGTTATGAGAAAACTTTTTGTTCCAAGTTATAGTGCGCACAATGTTGTTCATTCTCACGTTTATTTCATGCAATTGGTTTTGAGTTGCTGTGCCCCAGACAATGATACCATAATTTAGAATACTGTATACAAAACTATAGTACAGCATGTTCAAAGTATGTTCGGTTACATAGTCGCGAATTTGATGCAACATTGCATTGTGCTTAGCCAATTGTAAAGACAGTTTATTGATATGAACAGACCAGGTCAGTTTTTCATCAATGTACACACCCAGGTACGTAACAAAATCACTACATCTAAGTACCTTTTGATTCATGACTACCGTGAATTTGGTTTTAATTGATTGGTAAGGATGTTTATTGCATAACAAATAGGTCGTTTTTGAATAATTTAAGGATAATTTATTTCTTCTGAGCCAAATATCGATATTTTGAAGCTGTGTATTTACCTTGGTTTCAAGACTCACCAAACTTTTATCTGCTAGTGCCAAATAAGTATTGTCAGCGAATAACGTGGTGGGAAATTCTGAAACTTGAGGAAGGTCATTTACATATAGCATAAAAAGTGGAGGACCAAGCGATGATCCTTGTGGAACACCGCAGTCTATTTTTAGCTGCTTGGATTTACTGTTACCAATTTTGTTATATTATACTCTATTAGTTAGGTAACTTTTCATTAATTCTAGAGCATTTCCTCGAAATCCATAAAGTTTTTCTAGCTTGCTTAATAATATGTCGTGTTGGACAGAATCAAACGCTTTACTTAAAAAATCTAAAAAAATACAGCAACTGTATCTACCTTCATCAACATTATTTAATAATTCGTCATAAATGTTACATATTGCCAAACAAGTAGAATAATTTTTTCTAAACCCAAATTGTCTTTCGCTAAATATGTTAAATTTTGATAGGTAGGAATATATATGACTATGTAGCAATTTTTCAAATATTTTATTAAACTGAGAAAGAAGTGATATTGGTCTATAGTTTGTCAGTTTGTCTTTTTGCCCTTTTTTAAAAATTGGAATTACTTCAGCTACTTTCATCAAATCTGGATATGTACCAGTACGTAAGCATAAGTTGAACAATTCACTTACGAAAAAGGAAATAATAGGATTAGCGAGTTTTATGAATTTGGTCTCAATATCTAAAGTCCTTGTAGCTTTCCTATTTTTGAGTTCTTTAATTAAGTTGAACACTTCTTGTTGACAGCTAGGTAAGAGAAAAATAGAATTGGTTATTTTTTTCTTTTCCCCAACTGAGCATTCTGCGCTATTAGAATCATTAGGTTGAATAGAAGCTGCCATTTCCTTTCCAATGTTAACAAAAAACCTATTAAATTTTTTGGCTATAATTTGAGGTTCAGAGACAGTATCATAGTTATTCAGTGTTAGTTTTGATGGTTGTACGTACCCAACTGAGCATTCTGCGCTATTAGAATCATTAGGTTGAATAGAAGCTGCCATTTCCTTTCCAATGTCAACAAAAAACCTATTAAATTTTTTGGCTATAATTTGAGGTTCAGAGACAGTATCATAATTATTCAATGTTAGTTTTGATGGTTGTACGTTGCTGCGATGTTTAATATTGGTCAATTCCTTAATCACATCCCAAGTTTCTTTAGCGTTGCCTTTGTTTCCATTTAACAAATGGTGGTAGTAATCAAGCTTTGCTTGCTTCAACTTTCGGCGTAATGCATTGCAAAATGTTTTGTATTGTTTAGTCAACACGAGATCGCCTTTGTTTTTATGAAGTCGATTGAACATTTTGTTTTTGATTCGAATTGATTTTATTAAATCGCTTGTAATCCAGGGTTTAAGACCCAACTTCTTCTCCTTTCTTGTTGCAGTTCTCAGAGGCGCAAATTGGTCTACTAGATTTGTAAAGATTTCTACAAAACGTTCATAAAGCTCATTTACATCTTTTGATTTGTCTTCAAATAAACAATAAAGCTCATAGTTTAAGGCTAGCACATCAAAACCCGCTATTATATTGTTCAGTTCGTTGATATGTTTTTGAAGGCTTTGAATATTGAAGTGCATCAGAAATAAATCATCTTGTCTTTTTTTGTTAATAATGTTTGATTATACGATGTCACGTAATTGCATTTCTCAAAAAATTCAGGGTAGTCATTTTCTAATTCATAATTTGTTTGAATGTCATTGCAACCCAATTGCGAACTAGAGATAGCCATTTTTTAGACTAGAAAACTAAACGTATTACAACACAAAAAACAGCACTTCGCAATCACTCCTCATCGCGATCGTTTTCGTCAGTAAACAACAATGGATAATAGTTTAATTTACCAAAGTCAATATCATTTACTCCGTGCTTGAAAAGATCATCAGGTGAAGATACGCTGATCCAGTCTCCTACATCGTTATCTTTTCCTTCTTTCAAGAACTATAAAAACCACCAAGGGAACCACAAGGGTACCAGAGATATCGCACCTCCGGGCAGGGAACCATAGCAAATCAATGGAAAAGGAAAAAAAAACAAAACAAAGTCGATCAACAGGAATGTCCATGATCACAACATCACAGGAATTGCACTGGTGAGCATCTGCGACCGGTTTCGTCCTTGCTCAAGGGGCTCATCAGGCGGAAGAACAATGAGAAAACCAAATTAAGCAATGCAGCGACGAAGAACAGAACTTGCAAACCGACATCATGCATAGGCATCATGCCAAGCGAGTGTTCTTTGTCAAAAGAACAAAGCTATAGGGACCCCAAGTAGACTATCAAGAACTACAAAAACCACCAAGGGAACCACAAGGGTACCAGAGATATCGCACCTCCGGGCAGGGAACCATAGCAAATCAATGGAAAAGGAAAAAAAAAAACAACGTCGATCAACAGGAATGTCCATGATCACAACATCACAGGAATTGCACTGGTGAGCATCCGCAACCGGTTTCGTCCTTGCTCAAGGGACTCATCAGGCAGAAGAACAACGAGATGCATTGCTTAATTTGGTTTTCTCGTTGTTCTTTTGCCTGATGAGTCCCTTGAGCAAGGACGAAACCGGTCGCAGATGCTCACCAGTGCAATTCCTGTGATGTTGTGATCATGGACATTCCTGTTGATCGACGTTGTTTTTTTTTCCTTTTCCTTCTTTGTCGACACGACCAGATGCCTTTTTCATGCGAATACGACCATTCATGGAATGGCACAATACGAATTTGTCATTGCATTCGTATTTTACGTAGTTTAATAGTTTTGAACGTAGGGGGGTCAGGTCCTCTGTAAGAAAGGCTTTCGGGTAGTTTTTGCTTCCTTTCAAATTTTTTTTTGCGTGCAGTAATTCGTTTTGCTTTTTATACGAAATGAAGCATGCAAAAGTTTGTCTCGGCTTACCTCCATATAGTATCCACATTTGCCAGCCATTAGATGTTGCGTTTTTTTCTCCCTTGAAAAAATATTGGAGGAAAGTGTTAACAAATTGGAAAGTTACACAGATTTGTGGAGATGCCAGAGTGAGAAAGGTGGAGTTTTCAAGATTTTTTGTGAAACTCCTAGATGAAATGAAACCAACCATGAAATCAAATTTAGTGAGTGGCTTCAAGAATTAAGGAATTTTTCCGTTTGACAGAGATGTCATAAAAGAAAGGGTACCGGAAACAGTACAAAATTCTTAACCACAGCAAAGCAACCAACGTGACGCATGAGTGTTGATGGAATTAATGCTATCATTTCTTACATCGTGGTGGAAACTTTGCAAGATATGAGAAATGGAAACCAAAGTAGAAGTGCTACTACTGCTGGTATTACATCTCGTGTCGGTGCAAGACATGCCAATAGACACAAAAGAGTAAATGGTTCTCCAGGTTAAAGCATCTCTGAAGATTTAGCTGAAGATCTTCCTGGCACCAGCAATGAAGCAAGCAGTATCGGCACCAGTACAGGTAACTCATCAGAGGTTGGACCATTACCACCACACAATTCTAGTGATCTTGGTTCACCCATGATAGCCAACAATCAACAAACTTCGAGGGAAGATGATATGCATTAAGAGGATTAGGTGATGGTTCTTACCAGAAATGCAAATCTTGCTCGAGGTGACTGGATCTTGAAAATGTTTGACTTGAAAAAAGCAAAGGTGTACTATATTGAACAGATAATTACATTACTGCCATCTTCAGACGGTTCTGGCATAATCGCCAAGTTTCTACGAAGAAAGACGGAGAAAACATTTGTTTGGCCATCAAATAAGGATGTTTGCGAACTCAAACTGCAACGGATTGTGATGGTTTTGCGTAATCTTATTGAAAAATAGCTAGATTAAGAGAAGGGGAGATGACATTTTTCCATGACTTCAAACACTATTACAAGTATCTAAAGTAATTATTACTGTACAAGTACTTTAAAGTATCGATACCAGTAATTGTAGTACTGCTGTCAAAGTTATTTATAATTACTTGATGTAATTGTGGTAGTGCTTGAAGTCAGTATTGTTGAATGCAGACTGGTATGCAACATAAAAACATTTTCTTGTCAGTGATGGATGTGTTAATTCTGTGAGATCATTTCTTCACCAGAAAATGTGTACTGGTAATGTGTATATAGTATGGCATTGAGCTTTTAGCTGCCTTGTGTTGTTTACTAAGCACCGTGGCCGGGGGTGCACCTAGAAATTTTTAAAGGGGGGGGTGAATTTTTCAAAAAGCAACCAGTTCCCAATTGCAGTTAATTTAGTTATAGTCAAACAGGGTTTCGCAGTAATAACGATTTTGAAATAATGCATTGTTACAACATTTGCTTATTCAAAAACCTTGTAATAACGGTTTTGAAAGTTGTTGGTTGTGAAGATTGCATGCAAGATAACAATTTACCCCTATGCAGGCTGTCCACTGTCATTTTTTTTTCATTTTTATTCATTTTTTTTCATTTTTTAACTTCTGTCAATTTTTTTCATTTTTTTAACCTATTTTTACTTTTTTCAACTTGTTGTGAAGAATGTTAATTGTAATTGTGGAATTTTTTTCAAGTGCAACTGTGTATGAATTAAACCATCGTTTGTGATTTATTATTTATATTTTGGGGGGATTTATAGCTTTGCTTTGTGTGAGGAAAATGAGGGAAGCTAAGTAGCGATTTCGGTAACTTTTTTAATTTTCATGATTATGTTTCGACAAAAGCAACTATTGTCTAAAAATTTTTTTTTAAAGCAGTCGAATTAGGTTAAAACTTTAATTTTTTTTTATTTTATGATTTACCTGCTTGTAATAATAAGCCTGAAATTATATCATTAGCCACTGCCCTCATAGCCCATTTTGATAAAAGATAAAAATTTTGATAAAATATGGCAGAAAATTAGCAGTGCAAAAACTTGATTGTGCTCGCTGCAGAAATGGACCATGGTGGAGGTAGCTAATGTTAGAATTTCAATTCTGCAATGTACAAGGTGGTAAATCATTAAATCCTATCCTGGTAGTTCAATACAACTCTCAAGGAGTAATCTGTTTTGTCTATATTTGATAATGAAAGATATCATTAGTGGGGCTAATGGAAGGAAGTTTACGAAAAGTAATTGGTAATTAACTAATACTGAATAGCTCCCCCACCCTCCTATTCCTGAGTTTATAAATCTTTTGATGGAACCTATGTTAAAGATTTTTCTATGAGCGATCAAATTTGATTACTAATTTTTGGCCATTTTTCAAAGTTTTTTTCCTTGTTGAGTTGTATTTTTGACAAATTAGCCCCCCCCCCCTAAATAAACGTTCCAAAATATGCCTTGAATCATTTTTTAAGTCTATTCCAGCGTAAAAGACAGTCTCAGAAATGCTAAAGATGTGGTATTTCCTTTATTTTGTATTTTTGTCAGCTGGCCAATGTGGGGAGGCTACATTTTCCCTCTCCCTTAGCTGCACTACTGGGCATGCGCGATTGATTTCGATCCATTGATTGTACGGTTAATTTGAATTTAACAAAGCATTACAATCTTGAATCTAAAATCCAGGGTATGCTTCCTACTTAATGAATAATTTGAGCTTGTTTAACTCTTAGCTGAAGTACATCAAAATTTCAACAAATGAAGGGTGTATTTCAAACACAAAAATGTACAAACATTTAGTGCACCCACAATTGTTCAGCATTCTAAGCCAAACGTGTTTTTTGGTATTTTTCTCTGTTGCTGGCAAACCAAGCATGCATGGCAAGTGTGCTTTCCACATTTGTAACATCTCGTAACTTTAACTGTACAGTTTATGGTGTTAGAAGTAGCATTAATGAACCCCGTCTTTTCAGCCAGTATTTTGTTTCACCTCTCAATTTTCGGTTGCTTATGTATGGTAGAGCAAATTGAAAGCTTGGAAAATTTTAGCTATGTTACTCAAGCAATTTTATATAGAACAGTTACATTGAGTGCTGCTTTCCTAATCAAAAACGTGGGTAGACTCCAACCAAATGGAAGTGGGTTGGGCTCTGACAAGAAGAATGGATAGGCTCTGACCAAAAAGTGGGTGTATTTCCAGTAGGTTAGATAATTCAAGTAGGTTAGGTCGGAGTTTCTTGGAACCTACCTACCAAGAAGTGGAATTCCACTGTCAAATTTTAGGAAAAAAAGGTCTTCACCAAAATTCAGGTGTCTTTTTTCGTCTAATTTAGGAAAAGACCGAAGAAAAAAAAGGACTTCACCAAAATTCAATAGCATTTTCTGAAAGTTTTCCTCAATTACCACCATGCTCAGTGGGTTAGGACATACCTGAGCCTACCCTGCAGATGAAGGAAGGTATGCCGAGCCTCCATAGGCAAGTAGCCTCGACGACAGCACTGGTTGCATTAGTTAGTACTTCAAGCCTAGTACAGTGTATGAAAATCTGCTATTGATTTTTTGTTCTAAATTCTGACAAGAACTAATATCTAGCTAAGTATTTTGGAATGTACGTACTACGTAGGCTGCTACTACATCTGAAATATAAGAACTGTTGAAAGAATATAACATCCTTCAGCCAAAAATCACTTTACTAAATGCATTTGCAAATTTCTTACAGTTGCTGGCGATTGCGTTGAAACAATAACTAATTATTAGCTTTAACAATAATTATTTAATTAAAACAGTCATTCATTATAATTTTAAATCTCAAAAGCTGTATATCGATGTTAATTTTCTATTGTTTCTATGTGTTGACATTTGTCAACAGGTGTTTCGATTAAGATAAAATGCAGATAACTCATTGTAGAAATAATTTAGAAATTTGATATCACTGCATCAGCAAGCTAATAAGAAGTTTTCCTTTGTCAGTGAATGGCACTGAGCTAGCATATAGATGGCGACTGCAATCAAATAAAAAAATCAATGTTGACAAATGTCAATGTATATTCTGATAAGAGTTAAAAAGCATTATTTTGGACTTGACACAGTTTGGATTTCAAACGATGATATATACCGTACTGATTCCGGACACACTACTGATTTTATTTTTGCACTGTGTAGTACTATACTGGCACTAAGTGTCAGGACTGTTTTCGTTTAGTTTTGCAGTTCATATTATGGTGATGATAACTGTGCCTTTTTAATTCTTGCCTTATGTGCTAATTCCAGACAACACTGCTACTTTTATTCTTGTTCTACACCAGCACTGTTATATGTAAATACTAATTTGCATGCAGAGCATTTAAAGTTTGAATTTAAAAAAATGACTAATTTTGTGATCAACACAGCTAAAGCAATTCAAAATTCATAGTTTTTATGTGCTTATGTGTGCTGCTTGACTGACGTAAAGGGATGCTATTGAGTAAATGTAAATTTTTCATGGCAAATGTTTGCTTACAAGGTGCTAAATGTATGCAACTAATATGTCAATTCAATGCTACACACTTAAAGTTACTAACATTTGTTATTGTGACTTGAATGAAGAGTACTTCAAGTATGTTTAGTGCTAATATTAGCTGCATATCAGCGATTGTTTGCACAAGATCAGGTGTGATTTTCACCCAGCAAAGTTTTGTACTCAGGGTAGTTGCATTTCACTAAAATTGCCATAAAATTTCTCACACACATCACAGCAGCAAAATCTTTTCTTCTTTAAAAGACACAGCAACCCTGGTACAGCCTGGGATTTCTGGACAACATCAAGATGCAAAGGCTTTCAGCGATTGCCTTTTTCTTGTGACAATAGAAGGGCTAATGCTCAGAGGCAAGTGATTGAGTAAACAACTGTCGTACGAAGCTGCAGCATCTTTCTAAAGTCAAGCTTGGCAAGCACAGGTGTATCAAAGCAGTTATAAGAATGCCGTTAGTTTGGTTAATGGTAGATTTCCTATAAAGCCTGTAGCCAGTCTTCTCTTCTGGTACAGTATAGTTCAGAAGAAAGTAATTACAGTAGCCTGGTTATTAGTAATGTGGAAGTATGTACTCTGTACTGTATAAAAAGATGTTGAGTGAATGTAACTGTAAGTGCATGCAGTAGTCTTAGACTTTTCGCTTGTTCTGAATTCATTACCATAGCTTGCATACTACTGTACAGAGCCCTGCGAGGTCTATAATAGATTTGCAAAAACAGTTTAGGCTCAAAAATAAAGTTGTCTAGACATCTTTCATTATTTGAAATTCCCTGCATTAGGAAAAACTTGATATCGAGAGTAGGCCCACAAAAGTTGGAAATTTTGTGGTAAAGTTGTAAAAACTGGTTTTAGATTGATTGAGCTTATCAATTTATGTTGTTGTTTTTCAGCTTATTCAAGTCGTACCAGCATTTCTGTCTTTAAATTTGAACAAATAAGCATTTAAATTGTGATTTAAACATATATGCTGTTGCTGTGTAACCATAATATTAATATCGATACCGGCATAGTTTTATATTTTGGGTAGTGTTTAGTATTTGTTATTTCAATGGTGAATACGCGCTGTACCCCAGGGTGCAAATCTGGTTATTGATCTGTGCAGTCAGATTAAATTACCAACAATGTTTCAATTCCAAAAGGATGAGGAGCATTGTCAAAAATAGATGTTTTGTTTATGCTTGCCAAACCAGAGGTAGAAATGTTTTTATTTTCGTTCGGTAACTGATGCTAGCTGAAAAGAAAGAGTACTGAGCTTGCTTCAGCAAAAGATGCTTGTGGAAGCTTCCACAAAGTTTACTTTGCAAGCAATGAGCTAGATTGCTGCACCCCTAAAGATGCTGTTGAAGATGAATGGCTTTACAACTTTTTTTGTCAAAATGAAGTTGATAATCTCAACTAAATATCTCGCGAAGATGCCAATATAACTTACTTTGACAATGGTTATATTGGCTGCAGTATTTGTCGGCAAAGAAAATGCACAGATTGCAAAGTTCTTTTGCTGGCTGATAGCGAAAGACAGGAACAAATTGAGGATTATATTCCTAAAGACTATAGGTCTCTTTTTGACGATGCTAATCAACGTCTGTCTGCCCCAACTGAGCTGTGCTATGCTGTTACAGCTAGGCTGTGCTAGCTTACAATGCTGTTGTATCTGATAGCTAGATTCAAGTCAAATTTTTGGCATCTGATAACCAGCGATGTTTTTCACTCAAGCGCTGTTGTGTCCCTCTTCTTCATCAGCTGCTGTCCTTAACAAGCGTTGTTCCCACCGGCGCAGCCAGGGGGGGGATTAGGGGGACCAGTCCCCCCTCTTTTGAAAGTGCACAATTTCACAAAAGTTATTTAAAAACATCAAGTGGTAAAAAAAGCAATTTAAAAATGCTCAACTCGGGTGTAATTCTTCCCTGAGTTGCAAGTAAGCAACGTCAAAACTTTTGCTTTTGAAAATTTTTCCGCGGTTGTTAGCTTCTCTATCTTAAATAAATTTCAACCGTCTAGCTTGTATTGTTTCCGAGATATTCGAGTTGAAAAAACGTTTGCAGCAAAAAGGAAAAGTGAATCATAGTCAACGTAACAATGAAAATGAGTTACAATCAAAAAATCAAATTTTGGCAAATATGAAACAAAAAGTTACGGTATCTATTACGTCACATTAATATAAGAATCGCGCATAAAAACTTGAGTTTATTGAAACAAGAATTTAGCAACATTGCCTTTCCGCAACACTGGGTAGAAACAAAACCCGGAGAGTGGGAATGCTTGTATTGTCAGTATTGATATTCCTTGAAAACGTTTGATCATTGTGTAGCCCATATCGTGCTGTCTTGGAATGATAATGTCTCGTTAGCGTACCGCATTGCTTTTGCTGGAGAACGCAAACAAGGCAGAAAGCTGCGCGATTTTGCAGCAAAAAATGCAATCCATTTTGTTTTAAAACTTAATGTTTTCCAAAAAGTAAAATCACATACCGGTGAGAATGTAGGGCGGCCGAGATCTGATGTGTATCAGTTCAAGAATTAAATGTTATCATAGTCAAATCGTATTTCGACCCTAATTAATTTCGAGAGTATTTTGATTGAAAACATTGGAAAAAAGTAATTGCTGAAGAAAAGCAAATCTCTTCTAAGAAGATGATTCTTGATATATCTTTAAGGTCAAAATTGTTTTTTTATTATACTGTATTGGGTTCATTTTACCGATCACGTGTATTTATGTGTATAAATATACACATCGTATGTCATTTGATTACATGGATTTGCCTGTTTTATATTTTTTTTTGCATTTGCATTAAAAAAGATACCAGACTTAATTGGAGTAAACCGCCTTATGTAGGTGTATATTTCGACCAACCACCTAGACTTCAGAGAACCCGTTTGATGAAAAAGGCGGAATCAATATAATATTGCACAAAAAGTTTTTGTAGTTTAGCAAAAGCGTAGCTACGATGCCAGTTTGATCCTTTAATTTTATTTTCAGCTAGGGTTGGGTGAACGGGGGATTGGCTGGTTTGAATTAATCTAACAACTTCAAACTGCACAATCTCAAATGTTTTATTACGCTATATATTACACTAATTTATTTTTAGGAAATCTTTTTCGATCAATTTCTATGTCTGCATTCTACACCGTATAGCTGTGTTGATTTGTAACAGTGTTCTCGTTGTCTATCAGAGCAGCAAGTCTGGCGACGTTATTCAAACTGTGTCGAAGTCTTAAACTGAGTGTGGTAATTGCGAGCAAAAAGTCGCGCAGATGCCGTCCGCCTCTTTCCAATCTACACTGTACGTAAAATCTTGAGTGCGAAAGTTCGTCTTTAGTACATTCTAAAATCGAAATTTGGTACGCACAACGTATTGTCTTACCAGCGTACAAGCTGTCAGTTGTTTCAAACAAACTAACAACACGCCCATATGTTCGCGATTTTACGCACAGTGTAGGCCGGGCTTAAAAATTCGATCTGGAAGCATTTTACTCAGTTTTCGGTGCGAACCAAACTTCATTTGCCGGCGTGCTGTACTAATAAACTGATTGTACTTCGTTATGACCATTTTTCCGCAAACACCACGCTCAGATTCGCACTATTTCATTGAGACAATCAACCGCACGTAAGGAATGGTCGATCGCTATCGCATTGCTCTTGCTTAGATCCCTATTTCTTACCAACGATAATAATAACAGTACAGTAATTAACAAAGCTTTGTTTTGGCAAACCTCAATATAGCGCATTTTTTTCTGTTTGAGAACCGTACTCAGTGTCAATTAACATACGTGGTATCAATTAACATAAACAATAATAGACAGCTTTAATTTTTTCAAAAACCAAAGATTTTCGAATGTAGGTAGGGGTTGTTCGTATGTTTTTGCATTGTGCATCTCATTTATTCTTAATTTGTTACACTATGCTTTAGTATACTATGTTTGATAGTTGAAATATTATTATGCCAGCGTGCGTGAAAAATAACGGCAATGTACGACTTTCTCGTTTGGTCTACGTTAAGAAAAGGCATTTTTGGTGTCCGTTGTTGCATCATCAAACAAAATAAAATTGTAAAACAAGGTGAAACCACTTGAATTCTTTTTCATTTATTTTTTTATGCGTCTTCTGCTTGAAAGACGGCGGGACTCCTGCATGTTATCGCTAAACCTGCAAAAATGCAGCGAACTACAAGGAAGCTTAGCAGCAATCCTAGTTCTCAGCATTCAGATGTCTAAAACTTTTAAAGACTGATTTTGAAAGTACTCTTATGACCAGCTTATTTTTTGAGTTGTGATGTTAGATATTTTTTGAAATTGGTATTAGCTTATCCTATAGTTGAATTTTGCTAATAGCTACAGTGTTGAGTAAAATCTTGTGACTACTATTAAATATTGAATGTTTTTATTTAATTTAGATGTAAAATGTGGTACTTTTTCATATCGTACATACAGTATTCTGTGCATTTCTCTCACTTGTTTTTTTCAGTGTTATAGTAACTCTTTTTTTCTGAAAGTCTGCGATTAAGTTTGTTGTGGGAGAATGAACTTAACCATACTGTTTTAATGTAAATGTATTGTCTAACTAATAAAAGTTTTATTACTTGTTCGTGAAGTATCATTATAGTTTTGATATATTGACCTGAAGTTGTTTTTTTTAGCTTTGCATTTAAAGTCGTTTAATAATTGCAAGAGTTTTTGCTATTTTCACAACTGACTGCTATTGTTTTTAATCGTTGCATGCTTCTGGCCTAAAGGCGACCAGCACAGAAGCATTGGGAAGAGCCACCAGAACGGCGATTAGTTAAAAACAAGCAATGCGAAAAGTTAACTTCCCACAGGATTCAAACCTGCAGTCTTTGGATTACCGGTCCACTGCTCTACCACTAGAGCTAGAGAGGAAGTCACTTTGCATGCTTAATTTTTTTTAAAAATGCTTAAAAACTCGGGCCTGCAAACGTCAAAATATCACAATTAAATTATTATCAACATCATAGTACTGGGTTTAAACAGCCAAAATTAAGCATGCGAAGAGACATCTTCTCTAGCTCAAGTGGTAGAGCAGTGGACCGGTAATCCAAAGACTGCAGGTTTGAATCCTTTTGGAGGTTAACTTTTTTGCATTGCTTGTTTTTAAATAGTTGCCGTTCTCGTGGCTCTTCCCTAGACTTCCATGCTGCTAGCCTTTAGGGCAGAAGCACGCAAAATGATTAAACATCAAAAATCTGGCCTGCAAATGTCAAAACATCACAATGAAATTGCAATTGTTTTATCAGTAAAACTCAAATTATCCTAGAAAAGCAGCGAAACTGCAGATGCACTAATAGCCCTTCCAATGTCAAGCGCGAAAAAAGCCTTTGCATCCCATTGTTGTCTAGCTATCCCTGGGTACAGTGCTTAAATCAGCCAGTAGTAAGCAGTTAAAGGACAAATCAACAAAAACTGAAGGTGGCCAAACCCACCCCAGGAGGGGGTGACTTAGGCCACCCAACAAAAAAAAAACTGCCATAAAATCAAACATTTACTTTCATGGCAGTTTTGTTGTGAGGAGCTAAAAAATCCACTTCTTCTAATACCAAGATTAAAAAAAACTCAAAAATGGCTGAAGTCACCACATTTTACAATACTTCTTTGGGGGATACCTGTATTTTGTTACCCCCAAATTTTAGTCTTTCTTCATTTTTGCCAACCCTGAAAATTTCATGGGTCTTGCATGAGTGGTTAAAAAGTTGGAATTTTGGAGGGCTTTGTTTAAGGGTTCCCCATTTTGTACCCCCAAATTTTGTCATCTTTTATCTTTCCTTTATAATTACTTACCCTAAAAATTTCATGTATCTTAAAGGGTTAAAAAGTTTAAGTTTTGGAGGGCCTCGTTTGGAGAACCCCCATGTTTGTTAGGTTTAGTTTATTTTTAAAATCTACCCATTTTGAAAATTTGATTCATCTAGCTCTGTTGGTTTAAAACTATAAAATTTTGGTGGCCTTGCTTGAGGGGACCCCTAAATTTTGTACCTCCAAATTTTTTTTAATTATCTTTTCATCATATTTGCCTTCCCTGAAAATGTTATGTGTTTAGTGTGAGTGATTAGAAAGTTTGAATTTTGGTGGCTTCATTTGGGGAGATCCCCATTTTGATACCCCCGAATTTTGTCAAATTTTGTCTTTCCTTTATGTTTGCTTGTTAAAAATTTCAAGTATCTATCTTTAAAAGGTTAAAAAGTTTGAATTTTAGAGAGCCCATTTGGAAGAAAACCCTCAACGTTGCTCCTTCAATTTTGTTAGGCTTAGTTTATTTTTAATTTTTATATCTACCCCTATGTTTAGTTTATTTTTAATATCTATCCCTTCCGAAAATTTCACCTAGCTCCAGCAGTTTAATAGTTCAAAATTTTGGAGGACCTGATTGAGGGGGATCCCCCAGCTTGGCACCTCCGATTTCTGTCACACAAAAGTCCTTCCTGATATCTTCAATCGCGCAAACTTTGAATTCAGTGTGTTTAGCAATTTAAAAGTAGATAGTGGCAGAAGAAAAAAAAAAAACGCTAGAAAAAAAAAAGAAAAATAAGAAAAGTATTATTCAAGTTAGGGTGAGCGAACATAAGCAAAAGAAAGGTGATTGATAGTGTGCAAACCATTTTCAAAAATCACAAACCATTTTTCATGTATATCGTATTTATCGAGATATATTGGTTCAAATTCGTCAACTTTTTGCACATTTTTGGCCTGTAAAATATTGGTCATGTGACTGGGCGTGCCCAAACTTGGTTTGCATAAAGCATTGATGAGCACCCACATTGTGTCCAAATTTCAGCTTTACATGTCGAGTGTTTTTTAGTTAAAAATCACCGCTTTATGTTTTTTTTGTGTCTCAATTCACGATCACGTGACCTAGGATCCTCAAAATTGGCACACATGGCGCTTTCATTAGTTCTTATGCTGAGTCCAAATTTCAACTTTTTAGGTTTTATCATTTGCTAGTTATAAGCAAATCAATTCTCATGTACCAAAATTCGCAAACAAAAACCAAAGATAATACGTGCTCACATGAAGTTCCAATTAAAATAATTCATCCTCTGCTCTATACGTAATTGTCAAGCGTTGAGCAAGTGGATGCGCTGTTGATTGCTTGGCCTGCATAAGCAGCACGACGCCTTTGCTACTTGCTCTTTCAAGACAAGACAAATTTATTTAAATGATTTGATAGTAGTTAGCGACTAAATAAATTTGTTTTGAAAGACGAAGTAGCTAGGGCATTGTGCTACTCATGCAGGCCAGTGATCAGCAGCGCGTTAGTCGCTAAATACTGTAACTACGTCAATTGTAAGCAATAATAACCAACACAAAAAAATACAGTTGTGATAATAAAATAATAATGGCATTTTGCTTTATATTTGCTTAGCATGCAAAGCGCAATTTCACCATGCATCTTAATTTCAAGTTGTAAATAAATTATGGTAGCTAGTTAATTGTATTATTCACTGTATTCTGTTTTACGCTTGCTTTGGCTACATACATGTATTCCAGGGGCGCACCCAGAAATTTTTAAAGGGGGGGTTTGAATTTTTCGAAAAGCAAACAGTACCCACCTGTAGTTAATTTAGTTATAGTCAAACAGGGTTTCGAGGTCACAGTTGCATTGTTACAAGATTTCCTTATTCAAAAACCTTGTAAAAATGATTTTGAAAATTTTTGGTTGTGAAGATTGCATGCAAGATAACAGTTTACATCAATGGGGCCTGAGGGCAAAGCCCCAGCCACTGCGCAATTCTTGCAATTTTTCAGAAAAAATGTAGCCATTTTGATGCCATTTGGATGACGTTTTGCACGTTTTTAGAGTAATTGGAAAAAGGTAAATCACTTAGTTGGGGGCTTGCGGGCTAAGCCCCCAGCCACTGGGCAATTCTTGCAATTTTTCAGAAAAAATGTAGCCATTTTAAAGCCATTTGGATGACGTTTTTAGCGTTTTTGGAGCAATTAGAAAAAACTTAATTACTAAGATGGGGCCTGGGGGCCAAGCCCCCAGCCACTGGGCAAATCTTGCACTTTTTCAGAAAAAATGTAGCCATTTTAACACCATTTGGATGATGCTTTGAACGTTTTTAGAGCAATTAGAAAAAGCTAAATTACTAAGATTCGGAATTAGTGTCTAATTTTTACTATAAGAATTTTTACTATAAGAATTTTACTATAATTTTCTTCATAGTGACTTGACGTTTCGACAACATACTGTTGATTAAGCTGTCGTCATCTCTTTCAGTTTTTTACTGCCTAGATGAGAGATGAGATGCCGATGATGAAAGCTAATTTGAATATTTAACCTGCTGATGATGAGAGCTAATTGAATAATTAACCCTTTAAGTGCCAGCTTGTTTTTGCAGAAATTTCCAGAAAAAAGTGCGTTTCTAAAAATTGCAATATCTCGAAATCTACAAATGCTAGAGAAAAGTTTAAACATGAAAGTTATCAAAAAAAGTGGAGCTTTCAATTATCCGGTACTTTTTGTTAATTTTTGTGGTTAAGTGAGCTTTATTTACTAAAATGCACAAAAAATTTAAAAAAATATAAAAATTAGCAAAATTTTAAACATTTCAAAAGTCTAACACTCCTTTTCGGTAAAAAATAAAGTATACCCGATATAGGGGCTTTCTTTCTTTCCTTAACCAGTTACTTTGAAAAATTTCTAGTCATTGACAAATGTTGTTTATAGCTCCTTGAACCTGCTAGAGATAAACGGTAATTTTGTAGACCAAGCATTACTACCTAATGAGTCAGCAGTTTTGCAGCATCGAGATTGCTAGTAGCATTTGTTTCTTTTTAAGAAAATTTGTTGATAAAGATTGATAGACATAGGCCTGTGTGTAGAAATACGTACCGGTACAGTAGGCTATCCAGAACAATACTGATAAGATCTGACTTTTTCATTGATGATTTTTCTGGAAGTGTTTAAAGGTTGGGAGGCCAGGAGGAGTGGGGGGTTTTCCCCACTCCTACCAACACCCAACCCTTCATGACTCTTTTTTATATTATTGCCTAGTTTAGAAAAGATGTCATTCATTCGTTTGTTGTACTTCATTTGTTCTCAGACTTGGGATAACTAGCACTCAATTAAAGTAAATTTGAATAGAGTAGTTAAAAAAAGCTCGCTTCATGTTTCTCACTAAATTTTTTCTGCAAAGATTAAATTGTATTGCTATGTTTTTGTTTTTCAACTAAACAATTTCTTTCAAATAATACTGGTATTACTGTTTTTGATATTATTGCAGTTTTACTTTTATCCCTGGCATTATCAATACTTGGTAAAATAACATCCTATTTAAAGGTGCGGCTCGCAGAATATTGTGCTTATTGCTATTTGGCCCGCTATTAAAAAAGATTGCACACCTCTGTCTTTATTGATTAACAACAACTTAAGTGATTATTTATTGAAAAGTAAATATGGCAAAGTGTTACAAACAGCGTTATATCAACAAAATTATGTTGTTGTTTGAGTTGCAAAAGGAGGGGGGTTTCTTCCCTCGACCCCCCTTGGGTGCGCCACTGGTGTATTCACTAGCATCGATTTTGGGGAGGTGAGGGGACGGTGCCCTCCCAGGGCTGACACTGAAGGGGGTGAAATATGTCTGCCTCCTCGGTTTTTTGGCAAGTAATGCCCACTTGGCACTCACGGTAAATGCGTGATCAAAATTAGAACCAGAATGCGGTGACGACGTTTTTGTTTTTGGTTGGTCTTTACCTGAATTGAGGGCAAATTTTTGCAATTCCAAACTGAAATAGATTTATTCACTTTATCAAAACTTTGCAAAAAAGTTTTGCCTCCTCGGAATTTGCTCAATCAACAAAAAATCATCGGCTATGCGTGCATTTTATCTTTGCAAAAAGATGCGAAAAATTCTGAAGTGCGATGGTTTTCAATGCAAAGGATGACAAGCATCGCATTTGAAGTTATTTTTAAGCAGCTGGCTTTTGCAAAGCCAAAACTACTGAAGCAAGCCGTGCTTTGAAATTATTTCAAACCATGTAAGTGAACCAGCTCAGTAACGACTGTTCCATCGAATCGATTTTGTGAGAATTGGTACCAGGCAGGCACAACATGTACGGTAAGTGACTTCTGCAAGTTGCAATCGTACACGAGCATCTCATAAAAATCTCATTTGTGTGAGTGAGTCCTGTGATTTGATTTTTTTTGCCTGTTCGGCTATATCTCTCGGATAAATTCTCAAGTGAATCTTGCATGGTGTAAATGACCTTCATGATTTGAAGAAGAAAAAAGGCAAAATGCTGGTCATAAAATCTCAAGTGAATCTTCCATGGTGTAAATGACCTTCATGATTTGAAAAAGAAAAAAGGCAAAATGCTGGTTCTTGCAGCTTAAAGTCGCTTGTGTGAATGCAGCTTTAGTGCTACTGATAATGGTACTCTTGCAGCAAAATGTGCTGTATAAATAGTTTTCGAAGCCGATTTTGACAGTTGTTGTAAAAGAATTTAAAATCTGCTTATGTTGGCAATTTTTTGTACTGATTTAGGAAAAAAGTCATTTGCATCTGATGCACAGAGCTGGACAGCGCTGTTTCGAGCTTTTAGCTCTCATCGGCAGCCCTCAGCTTCTCTAACAAAGTTATTCCCCAGCTGTTGTGTTTTTTTTACAAATTTATGACAAACAAACAGAACACAACATGTCACAATTGTTTTCAATGTAAATCAATTTTAATCTTTTTATTCTTTAATTGAAGGTATTCCCCAGCTGGACAAGACTCTTGGCCGAACTGGACAAACCTTAAGGGCTTGCACAGCAGCAGAGGCTTTCTAGGAAATAAACGATTTTTCACTGGTGGTACTTAAAAAAACACGTGAAAAAATCGCTGAATCCTTGTAGTAAGGACAGCCATAGGCTATCCCTACTACAAGGGTTCCCCTTGTGTGACCACGGAAATCATAACCGACAAGTTTGACGTCCTTCGTGTTTGACTCCTGGGAAATCATAACGACTTCCACTATGATTATGACTTCCACTATGATAAGTCATTATGATTTCCCAGGAGTCGACCACGAAGGACGTCAAACTTGTCGGTTATTTGCATCTACCTGTCGCTAACTGGCCAGTCAGCTAAATTGAGTTGTTAATTTTAGTCCGATTTAGATCACTCTGAATGATTTTGTATGGATAAGAAATTTCGTTACTGCTTACTAATGTTTTTTCAGATTTCGTTGCAATTTCGGATAGTTATGTATTCAACGTTCGCCTTTGTGATTATTTGCAATTTCGTATATCACAAATTGAATTGGAAAATCACAAAGTTGATGATGTGACCGACGACAATAATCTTCAGTAAGCTTGTTTATGCAGATTTTGTTGCTTAACGTTTCAATCTTATTATGCCCTTCAACTAATTCTGCTAACGAGTAGGGAATGTTTGGAGAAACTGTTTTATCAGTTATTTGAAGTTAAAACTCATGATGACTTGTGTTTTAATTTCATGATCCTGTTCTGCCTTCTAAGTAGGAAAGTAGTGGATGTGGCAAATTTATGTGGAAGCGTAAGCTGGAAGCAGTAAAAGGTTATGGCTTTGGCCATTCATATTAAACGTTGAAAACTTACTTGTGCAATTTTTTTTGTAAAATATATGACGAAAAGTTATTGTTCGATCTACCTGCATTTGCAAAGAACCCTTTCTAAAAGTTTCTGGTTCACTAGAAGGCCAGCTCCCTACTCCTATAATTTAAAGGTGAACCATGCAGCCTTCCAACTCATTTTTAAATCTAAAAGTGTTTAAAATTTGGTTGTTTTAGTCATAAGATTTTCTCAAAAATTTGGGGGCTTAGCTAATTTTTTAGAAAATCTGAAGGGGCACATATTGATGTAACACAGCATTCACTTGCAGAAATAAAGTTTCCAGTTCTAACGCATAATTTTTCTCACTGTGGCAATATATTATTCTTAAAATGTTCAACAGGGACCCTTGTAATGACAAACCAATTACATATTTTGGTTCCATATTATGTTTTTGAGATGATGATAGCATAAATCGTTTAATTTTGACATATCTGGAAAAAAATTTTGCCAAAAAATTTAGAGCAAAAATTACGTCATCAAGAAGTGTTGGAAGCAGAAGCTATTCAGAAATTGCCGCTTCTACATCCCTGCTTCTAAGATTTCTAGAAATCAGTGCGATGAGTTGCGAATTACAGTCTCTCTTATGTTTTTGATAATTGGGATTAAACGTGCGTGTGTAGGACCTATGTTTTTACTTTTTCATTTTGATGCATGAGAAGCAATACTTAATTAATTTTGGACCCAACGTAAGAATAAATAGAAGCGCCATGTGTGCAAGGATAGCAGTACAGTACACCTCAATTTTTGCTAAGAAGTATGGTACTCTGGTACAGTACGCCTTTTTTGTAATGGTATGGGTACGGTACATTGGTACACTTCAAAAATTGAACTGAAGTACGGTACACTGGTACGTTATGGTTCAAGGTGCGAGGTATGTAATATGCAAATTCTGGACGTATCATATTGTACTGCCATCCTTGCATGTGTGCTACTTTTGAGATTCTAGTTCACATGATCGTAAATTTGGACACCTAAAACCGGGTAAAATCAGCGATTTTTGTGTCAGAAATTTATTATTTTTCTTATAATCCAAAAATCACTAGACTTGGAAAGCTGAAATTTGGAAACAACATGGGTGCTAATGAAGTGTTTATGCACATCAAGTTTGAGGGCGCTCGGTTACGTGACCACAATTTTGGAGGTCAAAAATTAGCAAAAAGTGACAAATTTGAATTGGTGTATCTTGCTAAGTACCGATATTGATGAAAAAAGGTTTGCGGTTTTTGAACACACTATCAAACACTTTTCTTTTGGCTGTGTTTATTTACCCCGACTTGAATACTATTTTTTGTTTCACTTGCTTTTTTTTGTTCCCAAGCTATCTACTTTTAAATTGCTAAACGCAAAGTATTCAAACTTTGAGCAATTGTAGAAATCAGGAAGGGCTAGGTCCCACCTGAAATCAGAGGTGCCACATTGGGGGATCCCCCCTCATGTGGGTCCTCCAAAATTCGGAACTTGGAACCGTTAAAGTTAGATGGATCAAATTTTCAGAATGGATAGGTGTTAAAAATGCACTAAAATCTTGCAAAAGTTGGGGGTGCACAATGGGAGGGTCCTCCCCAAACGGGGCCTCGGAAATTAAAACTTTTTAACCACTTTATCTTTACACATAACAATTTTAAGATTAGTAAATAATGAATATAAAGAAAAGATAAAATTTGTATGTACCAAAATGGGGGGTCTCGTTCAAATGAGTTCGCCAAAATTAAATTTTTAACCACTCAAAGCACGCAGGTGAAATTTTTGGGATAGGTTAATATAACAAAAAAATAGAATACAGCAAAATTTTGGGGTGCCTCAATGAGGGGGACCCCCCAAATAGGTCCTCCAGAATTGAACTTTTTATGACTCAAGCTAGACACTTGAAAATTTCAGAATAGGTTAATGTAACAACACAATAGAATATGAGTATGACTTGCGGTTGCCTAAATTGGGGATTCCCCCTAATCGGCTTTGACAGATTTGAGCTAGATGACTGATTTTTTTTTACGAAACTGTGACATTGTGAAAGGCCTTCTCTTTCTTTTGGCTCTAAGTTTTTGAAGAATTTAATTAAGAAAGTTTGATGCTAAATAATTGGTTTAATATAATGTAGATAGTGTGTTTTGAAATTGTTGTTCGCTCGTTTTCCTCTTAGCATGAAAATGTATGAGTTTTCTTCATTAGACTAGTTTGAAGTTCATTGACGTAAGTTTCTACTACTCTTTTTTTTCAATATCATTTTTATGTCGAGTAGCTAAGTTAGATAAATCCACATAGCTAATGATTCAGAGAAAATTAGATGGATTAATAGACAAAGCCTGAAATGCTAGTGCATTCTCAGCACCTCTCACCTTCTGATGTAAATTTTCTCAAAAGCATGCTGGATAGTCATTTGAAAAATCATGTTAAATAAAGGGCGTATAGAAAACTGCGATGGTATACCATTCAAGAAATTTTATTAACCTGTGACGATTTGTGAGTGAAGTATTACAGAAAATAAATTTTTATTTTCTGCTTTTTTTGCAATTTGTTAAATTATACCCTCTGAGAATGCATGCTGTGAGGCGAAAGTGTTGACCATTTACTAAAAAACTTACATAAATGCCTGTTTTAAATATGCATGTATTTAGTACTTTTTTATGTTAGTTTGTGCCTCAGAGGAGGGATACTTTAGTTTTATCGCACCGGATGTTGAATTGCAATGCAAAAGAGCATTTTTAGAATAATGCGTGGCTGTAAGTTTGGTTGATGTCATAAAGTTTTGCTTGTGAGTCGCTGGAACTTTGAGACCGCTTTATGTTACTTCAACTGGAGTGAAAAACTGGTGAGAACTTGTAATAAGTGCTGAGTTTTGGCATTGTAATGTAGACTGTTATATGCGATCTTTTTGATTGACGTTATCAGATTATTTTTGATAACTTTGAGACATTTAAATTTTGAACTCTTAATAACCACAAAGCTGTAAAGTTAGTGAAACAAAATTTGAAAGGAGTACATTTAAATTGTTGATCTGACTATCATCGGCCACAATTTTTACAAATTTATTCAAAGCAATCGAGTCATTATTTAATGCTTACACAAAGTCCCAAATATTGCTTGTGATGTCTCATTCTAGTATTTTGAAGGCATTCTTCATCAATAGTTGAAGCGATTTTTGATTTGCAAACATTGGGAAACTTTTATGGTCTTGTTGTTTTTCTTCCACATCAAGATGGAGGTATGTTACTTTGTTTGTCAGTCATAACTCTGTGTCTCGGAAAGTTGGGCAAATTGATCACCTAATGAAGTGCTCGATTACACGTTTATGTTCAAGAATACAAAAAAATGAACAAATAAAGCTTTGTTTTAGGTCTGGGTAACTATATTAATGACTGAATTTTCCTATATTTGTTTTTTTTTAAAGTTTATTTTAAATATTCTTGATGTATACATTATACTCGGATGGCACTTCGTTGGAAAAATTTATTTTTATGATCAAACTGCCCTGTTTTTTTTTTGGTCATTTGGTGGTCATTGACCTAATTTTTTGAAAAAGGGCTGAAAATAATTCAGCCAATTCGGTCAAAATGACCAAAAAGTTAGCAGGAATTTGCATTCAAGAACTAAAATTAAGCTTATAATTTTGAAAAAATTGGTCGAAATAGTGCCTGAAATGATCTAAGATTACGCCCAAATTTGGACATGTGATCGAAATTTCTAAGCAAAAAAAACAACTTAGTGTAAGGGTGTTGCAAATTTTTTAACCTATGTGCTAAATATTATTTTCCCGAAAATGTTGCTCAACTGACCCCCGAATTTTTTTTTGAAAAATATTAAGATTTAGGGGTCCCAAGCTCACCCCCAATTTTTTGTCATTTGCCAAAAATGGTAATACCTTGGTTGTTATAGTGCTAGTCTGACAACTAAATGCATAATCACGTTAATGTTGTTGTTTGCATCACTATTTAGTGTTGGAACCTTATAGCAGCAGGCTTTGCCATTAGAAAGCATGCAGAAGGTAGATTATCCATGATGTCAGGTGTTGAGGCTTGGTTTGGCAGGTAGTTTTGTTAATTGTGTGCAGTATTAGCCAATCCCAATGACTTAAAAGTGTAGTCTGTAACTGTACGCCTGGTAGACATGCCTGGCAGTCAAGCGGCGAGCATGGCTACTGAACTTTTTGCATTTACAAACTAGGCTACAAACTTTGTGCACGTAAATAAACAGATAAAGGTCTGAAGGTAGTGTACATTGTGAGTGGTTGAGACATTTAAACAGCATTCTTATGCCCGTACTGGTATGAAATACCGGTATGGGTTAAAATAAAAAAAATTACCAATTGCTGATTGGTTAGATTTGCTGGCATAATGGCAAAGTGGTTAAAGCATTTGTTTTGCAGTTGGTAGACCATGGTTTAATCGCTGTCAAGGCATACCTAAACAGTTCAAAAAATGGTTCCATGCTTGGTGCTCGATAAGCATTGAAAAGATATTGGTACTGGTAATATGAAGCTTTACCTTAGCATGGTAAATGGGTGCAGATGGCAACAACTCGGAAGATCGAAGTGTCATTTTTGCTGTCTGCTGGCTGAGGCAACTCAGCTAATGATCGAGAGCAACTGCTAGTTTTATTGGTTCAGCCAGTGGCATAAATGCATAGAAATTAGTAAGCGTAGTGAAAGAAAAAAAGTTGTTTTGAATGAAGCATTGCATTTACACTACTGCTTGTTGGTGTTCTGATAGCTATCCTATAGCAAAAAGCAACCCGTCCAATAATTTTAAACCAGGCATTTGCTGCACAGAAATGGTCAAAATATTGTGCATTTACAAAGTGGCAGGGAATGACAACCATGGGTTGTTTTACAATTTTACCTTAATGAGGGTCTGATTGAAGAAAAGGTGTTCTGGTATTTGGGGGTGCGGAGGGTTTGGCGATGCAATTGATTGTGATTTTTAATTTTAAAGAAAATTCCACATTTTGAAATTTTATCACTGCTGATCAATGTGTTTTTAAGGTGCCAGAAGTTACATCACATGGAGGTTTCAGGGTTTTGCCTGTAGGCATTATAATCGTGAAATGTCAACCTAAACTGGAGTGCCCCAAGGTTGCACCTGACTTAAGTAATAGCCTGAAGATACTGTCAGGTTGTTACGTGCAGCCTGTTTTAATGGCAAAACATTGGACTACAGCTGCAAATGCAACAAAGTTTTGTCATTGAGGAATCAATAATCAAGCTTAGTGAGTTAGCTAGATGGTGGCATGTTCTTATTTGAAACTTATCTCAGAAGTGATTGGGTGGGGGGTTAATTGCATTAGTATCTTCCCTTCAAAATTGTTAAAAGAATGCATCCCACTATCCTCCTCGTGATTTGTGCTGTTTACTTAGACTGTTAGCATATAGATACAGTATACAAACAGCCTACTTTTTCATATGAATTTAACAGCCTACTTGAACTATGGTTACATAAACAATTTTTGTTGTTGTAGAGGCCATACGCAATACGCATACACCATTGGTGAATGTTTTACTATTAAAATGCCTTGGTTTAACCATGGAGAGATTAGCTAAGGCTATTGTGATATGTTTACTAGTCTCTTCAACCATTGATGTTGACAGCATCTAAGAGTCTCTTCAACCATTGATGTCGACAGCATCTAAGAGCATACTAATAGGCTACTATCATGAAAGCTGTGCATTGGATCACCTTACTGAAGAAGACATCAAGAAAGTAGTCTTATTATATGATTTATTAATGGTAAATATAAAAGCTCATGTTCAAATTACTTGAAAAAGTTCGATTTTAAAACTGAGATTGTATTTTTTCTTCACCTTTATTCTGTATTGGTCAATTGCAGTTTGCTCTTTATAAGTTAGGATTTAGAAGATAAATTTCAAGCTCTCATGAATGACACCCAAAAATAGCTCAGCATGATTTGATCAGAAATTGTAATTTTACCCAAGGCGTTAAGTACTTAGAAAGGAAACTGTCTACATCTTGGTGTTTTTCCTCTTCATTTAAATCATGCAATTTAAAAATTGCTATGCAAGAAAGTTGTACCTCTGTGTTTTATTTGTGTGTCAGAGTTACAGAATTTATTTTACTGCTTTAGTTGTTGACCTATGTATTGCTTCACACGACTGACTGGTACCAGCATGCTGGTACTTGCATTAAAATCACAAAAAATATGGGGTAAAATAAAAGCACTACTATGGATTTAGTTGTTAATAAATAGTATGCCATGGTTTACCCTGAATTTTTAGTATTTAAAAAAAAGGCTATTTATGGTGTTATTGATCATTGAGTACTGTGCATGAAAAATTTGCTTCACAAGATTTGTATGCTGGTACTACATTATGTAGCTTAATCTGATGGGCACTGCTCCATAAAATCCAGTTCTGCATCTTCGCATCACTAAAATTCGCTTATAGACCACACTTCATTAATTCGCTAATAGGTTTTTACTCCAAATCTGATTTATGCTTTTGCTTGATTGAATCAAAACAGATATACTAGAGAAATTGACTATTAATAATTTCCAAGCAACTATAATCAGTGAGTAATTAATCACAGAGTAGACATTTGGCAAAAAAGGAAAAATCAATAATACATTAAAGGCAATTCCATGTTTAATATACCATTTAGTTCACCCATGGTCTCAGATTTCCATAACACTGACCATGACGGTCGAAACTTTGCACTGAGCTGTTTAAAAAAACAGCTTTCTATGCCTTGTCGTTAGGGAGTTCTTTGCATTTCAAATAAGCCATTAGAGGCACTTTTTTGCTTTACGCATGATTGATTTTTGCATATAACGCTATTTCTGAAGATAGCAAACTGGTGTAAATTTGCATTTCCAAACTTAATGGGAAGGTGCAAATGCTCACTATGCATTTAACATGTTTTTTTTTACCTTTTCCATGGTTTTGCAATTACAATTACATTTTATTCACCAAGTTTTCTTAGCCAGGAGATAGCGAATGGACCTTTTTGTCTTTGAGTCAAGCTGCCATCTGTCTACCGCACATGGTGGAAGCTTCACAGTGCCCCTTTAATTGCTGAATGTCAAGCAGGAAAGCTGTGAATACCAATTTTTATTGTCTTTGGTTTGACCTGACTGGGAATCAAACCCGAGTTGACCACTTCAGTAGCAGATGCTCTATCTGCTCGACCACTGATCGATTTAATTGCTTTATTTTAATTTCGCTAAATTTAATTGCTTTGTTTCTCAATGCTTTAAAGATGATATTCCGCTTGAAAGTGTGTTTAGTTCAGATATAGATGAGCTTGTCAAAAAAGCAATTTATGATCTGCAAATAATCCAGAATTAATTGCTTATTACAAAAAGCATCTCATTAAGCTAACCTTCATAAAAAGACTTGCAAAAGAACAATATTACACATCGCAACTACTAAAGCATAAACAAGACATATCAAAACAATGGTCTATAATCAATGAATTGCGTGATCAAAACAAACGATGCAGCAGTACTACTATTCATAAGCTTACTACTATGGATGATGAGAATATAAAGTCAAAATCTGAAATAAGCAATATGTTAAATAATTATTTTGTAAATGTTGGAGGTAACTTAAGTGCTCAAGTAGGCACTGGTAACCTTAAAGCTTCGTTTATTAATAAAATGCCATCAAATATGCATTCTTGTTTTTTTCAACCAATTGTACCAGTAGAAGTTTATCAAGTAATTCAAAATCAAAATTCAAACAAAGCAGCTGGTTCCGAAAATATTCTCATTAGATTCTACAAAATTGCTGGTGAATGGATAGCTAACTTTTTAAGTGAATATTTTAACAAGTGCTTAGAAGATGGATGTTTTCCTAGTGCACTAAAACCAGCTAAAGTTAAACCCATTTTCAAATCACGTAAACGCAGCTCTATGAACAATTATAGACCTATATCATTATTGTCTCCTTTAGCCAAAGTTTTTGAAAAATTGATTTCAATAAGATTAAACAAATTCCTGGAAGAAAATAATATACTTGCAGACCAACAATTAGTGTTCCGTTAAGGTAATTCTACAACCCATGCAGTTACTGATCTCTATTCTCATATCTGCAATAACCTAGATAATGGTAAACATTCTTGTGTACTGTTATTAGATCTCAAAAAAGCTTTTGATACAGTCAATCATGAGTTATTGTTATGGAAATTAGATAAGTATGGTATTAGAGGAAGTAGTAATAAACTCTTCCAAAGTTATTTGTCAAACAGATTTCAGTTTGTATGTGTTAAATGGAATTGCTTCTAGCAAGCAAAAAATGACATGTGGATTGCCTCAGGGTTCATTTCTAGGCCCCACTTTATTTTCTTTGTATGTTAATGACCTCCCTAAAATTACTGAGTTTAGTGTCAGACTATTTGCCGATGACACAGTTATGGTCATGAGTGACAATAGTTTAGAGAAATCAAACAATGAGGTTAAGATAATTGATGAATGGTTAACTTCAAACAAATTAACCCTAAATACATCTAAAACTAGTTTTATGCTTTTTCACCTAAGAAAATGAGTATTGATAAGTTTTCCTTAAATATACGAGGAGAAAGAATCAACAGAACGCATGTTGCAAAATATTTAGCATTACTTATTGATGAAAAGCTTAAGTTTGATGTCCATATTAAGCATGTTTGCAAAACGTTGTCGCAAATTTGTGGTATATTTTGTTATCTTCGACATTACATCTGTAAGAAAACACTTTTAGTGAACTTGCATTACTTTATGGGATTTTAGTATGGGGTTCAACAAACCATTCAATCGTACAGCCCTTACAAGTCCTTCAAAATAAAATTTTAAAAATTTATTTGCAATGTCAGCAAAAATGAGCATGTAAGAAACAACAGCTTGTATCACGAATTGAAACTTTTAAAAGTCAAGGACATGTATCATTTTGAAATGGCAAAATTTATGTATCTCTTCCAACACAATAAACTTCCAAATCTATACAATCAATATTTCACATCTACTAAAACAGTACACGAGTATGACACAAGATGCACTAGTTACAGCAACTTTTATTTACATTCTATAAACTTGCTGCAAAAAAGGCATTGCAATTTAGTGGTGCCCAAATTTGGAATAATTTGCAACCGAAGTGGAAAGATCTTTCCACAAATTAAAGAAGCAGTTAAAGGAGATCTCATCTTAAAGTACAAGTAAATTAGACATGTTTTCTAATTTTCAAAATATTGCTAAAATTAATCCTTTTGCTTGCGATTGCGTGAAAATCTAAATCTGACAATGCAGCACATTGTAACAAGTTATTTGCATTTTGGGGATGGGCTAGCAGAAGCGAAGTTTGTTTGCAGAGAAAAATCCTACCACGCAAATTTTACGCTGAAAATTCAAACTTTTGTAAGCTGCAGAATTAGAGCAACTACCGAAGAAATGGAAGCAATGAACAAAAAACTTGATATGGTCCTAAACAAGTTAGAAAAAATAGAAAGTCGACTTGAATTGTTTGAGAAAAATTTGGAAAAAAATACTAAAAAGATAAAGGCCATTGATAATCGTTGTGATGAAATCAAAAAACTTATGCAAAATACAGTGACGTTAACAAGATTTGAAGCTCTAGAAGAAAGAATTGAGCAATTGGAAGCCGCTTTGAAAAGCAAAAGCAATCAAATCAATAATGTCTCAGACAATATGAAAAAATTAAATCGTAGTTTAAATAAATTTCAAAAACGAACTGTGCAAGAACTTCTAGAAAAAGAGATTTATGACAAAAGATTCAATCTATTGATTCATGGTATCAAAGAAAATACTGAATCTGCATGGGAGACAAAATGGGAGTCGGAGAGTAAATTCAAACAATTTTTGCAAAATGTCCTAAAAATTCCAAATTTTTATGCAGTAGCTGTTGCAGATGTAAATCGTTTACCGCAGCATTCTATCACGAAAAACGGGAAACGCATTACTCGACCAATCATTGTAAAATTAACTAGCTATTCAGACAAAAATATGATAATGAGGTCCCTAAAAAATTTAAAAGAATACAATGAAGAAAGGACAAGAACATTCGGCGGCGAGACAAACTATGTTTATGCACAGAACTGGACAGCACTGTTTCGAGCTTTTAGCTCTCATCAGCAGCCCTCAGCTTCTCTAACAAAGTAATTTCCCAGCTGGACAAGACTCTTGGCCGAACTGGACAAACTTTAAGGGCTTGCACAGCGGCAGAGACTTTGTAGGGAATAAACGATTTTTCACTGTAGTAGGGATAGCCATAGGCTATCCCTACTACAAGGGTTCCCCTTGTGTGACCATGGAAATCATAACCGACAAGTTTGACGTCCTTCGTGGTCGACTCTTGGGAAATCATAACGACTTCCACTGGCAGTTAGGTGGCCAGATCAACCACCAACCCTGCAGCTACAAAGCAGCTCGAGTCATAAGATGCACAGAGCTGGACAGCACTGTTTTGAGCTTTTAGCTCTCATCGGCAGCCCTCAGCTTCTCTAACAAAGTTATTCCCCAGCTGGACAAGACTCTTGGCCGAACTGGACAAACCTTAAGGACTAGCACAGCGGCAGAGGCTTTCTAGGAAATAAACGATTTTTCACTGGTGGTACTTAAAATAAACAAGTGAAAAAATCGCTGAACCCTTGCAGTAAGTATAGCCATAGGCTATCCCTACTACTAGGGTTCCCCTTGTGTGACCACGGAAATCATAACCGACAAGTTTGACGTCCTTCGTGGTCGACTCTTGGGAAATCATAACGACTTCCACTGGCAGTTAGGTGGCCAGATCAACCACCAACCCTGCAGCTACAACGCAGCTCAAGTCATAAGATGCACAGATTTGATTGTTTGATTTGATTGTTTTTGCTTTTCAAAACAGCTTCCAATTGCTCAATTCTTTCTTCTAGAGCTTCAAATCTTGTTAACGTCACTGTATTTTGCATAAGTTTTTTTAGCTCTCATCGGCAGCCCTCAGCTTCTTTAACAAAGTTATTCCCCAGCTGGACAAGACTCTTGGCCGAACTGGACAAACCTTAAGGGCTTGCACAGCAGCAGAGGCTTTCTAGGGAATAAACGATTTTTCACTGGTGGTACTTAAAATAAACAAGTGAAAAAATCGCTGAACCCTTGCAATAAGGACAGCCATAGGCTATCCCTACTACAAGGGTGTTTATTTTAAGTACCACCAGTGAAAAATCGTTTATTCCCTAGAAAGCCTCTGTCGCTGTGCAAGCCCTTAAGGTTTGTCCAGTTCGGCCAAGAGTCTTGTCCAGCTGGGGAATAACTTTGTTAGAGAAGCTGAGGGCTGCCGATGAGAGCTAAAAGCTCGAAACAGCGCTGTCCAGCTCTGGGCATCTTATGACTCGTGCTGCTTTGTAGCTGCAGGGTTGGTGGTTGATCTGGCCACCTAACTGCCAGTGGAAGTCGTTATGATTTTCCAAGAGTCGACCACGAAGGACGTCAAACTTGACGGTTAAACTATGTTTATGTTATTGAACATCTACCTAGAGAACTTCAACAACAAAAAAAGAAATTTCTTTTGGCTTATAAAGAAGCGAAACAAAACAAACAAGAAACTGTATGGAGAATCGAAAAAGCAAAATATTATCTATACATTGACAATGTAAAGCACAACCCAACTTTAACTGCCTCTGAAGGCGAAAATTCTGAATGTGATTTGGACTAGTTTAATCATCACTGTACAATTTTAATTATTTGCATTTATGTGTTTATTGTGTGGTAGAATTTTCTCGTTAGTACTTAGCTAACATTCTGCATAGTAATGCTGATTTTTTATTTTTGAGTCAAACAGCCCTTGAAAATGTAGGGCTGAATGAATTATCTTTTACAGACGTTGCTGAAAATTTTGTTTCTGAAACACCCTTAAACTTTAATCCATATGGCATGCATGACCTTAACATGAAAGATATAAAAGTTGATGGAAAGGATTCAATTTTTATTCTGCTCCTAAATATTTTCTTGTTACATAAACACTTTGACGAACTGTATGAATTATGTGTTTCTCTTCGCTATAAACCTGATATTTTATGTATAACTGAAACCCGACTTGCAGATGTTCCCTTAATCAATATCTCAATTCCAAGATACAATTTTTTTCATTGTAATTCTCCAACTATAGTAGGAGGAGTAGGGGCCTACTTTAAACAAAATATAAAAGTTGAAAGCACCAACAAATTTATCTTTAATATGAATGGGGTAAAAGAAATATGGTTCGAATTTGCTGGCACAAATTCTCTAGAAAAACAAACGCATTTTTGGTTGCATTTATCGACATCCATCTCAAAAAAACTCACACGAATTTCTAACAAATTTGAATAATTGTTTAGCAAACCTTAATTTAGCTAATAAACAATACTATATAATTGGTGACATGAATATAAATACTCTTTGCAATAACTATCAAGAAAGTTTGGCGAAAAAATATTATCTTATTTGTTTAAAAAACAATGGCTGCTTCCAAACAATAACTACTGCATCTCGAACAACGACTTGTTCAAAAACCTTGCTGGATCTCATAATTACTAATGAGTCTGAATTACAAATAACACCGGGAGTATTTAATTACCAAATCTCAGATCACTCGCTCACTCTTGTTATGTTAAAGAATACACAATGCTTCGCGCAAAAACGCAAATATTCTGAAACTGTGGAAAAACAAAAATTTTGTTGTTTCAGTAATTATGAAACTGCAAAGTTTGTTGAAGATTTGAAATTAGAATTGGAAAATCATTTCAATCAAATACCCGAAATCACAGCAGCTAACTTTAATGAAGAAATTGATATATTTAACAAGATCATTTTAAAAGTGGTGAATAAACATGCACCTCTTAAATTTGCAAGTAGAAAACAGAAACGATTGTTACAAAAACCCTGGATAACAAAAGATGTTTTTGACGCTATCCACCCAAAGCAAAAAATGTACAAGACCCATTTCAAAAGTGGAGATCCACATAAAACTGCTAAATATAAAAAATATGCAAACAAGGTAAACCATTTGAAAGAAATAAGCAAAAAGAGCTATTTTCATGATGAAATAACAAAAAATAAATCTAATCCAAAGAAAATGTAGCAAAATTTAAAACAAATTCTACCGACTAACGCAAAGCAAACTAAATTTTGCGATCCTCCAACGAAATTAAGCGATTTTTCAAAAAATACATTTTTAGAAAATCCTATGGATATTGAGGAATCTTTTAATACATATTTTGTTAATATAGGAAAATATTTAGGCGATAAAATTCCTCAAACTCATCCATTACAATGTAAACTTTACGTAAAAAATCGTATTCAATCCTCAATTTTTTTTGAGCCGCCGAGACCGAACGAAATTTTTAATATTATAAATTCTCTAAAATCAAAAAAATCTGCTAAGAAACATGCTATATCCTCAATACTTTATCAAAGTAGCTGGGCATGTTCTGACATCATATTTAACTCATTTTTTTCACTTTGGCCTTCAACTTTGGCGTTTTTCCGGATGCTCTTAAAATTGCTGCGGTGACTCCTGTTTATAAATCTGATGACAAATCAAAAGTAACAAATTATCGTCCAATTTCTGTATTACCATGTTTATCTAAAATTTTAGAAAAATTAATTAAAGCAAGATTAATTTCGTGTTTCGAAAAACATCATGTGTTATGTCCCCACCAACACGGTTTTCGATCAAACCATTCTACTATCCATGCATTATTAGATATAACATCAACCTTATATGACAACTTAAATGATAAAATTTAATCATGCCTGGTAATGATTGATCTAAAAAAAGCATTTGATACTGTCTCGCATGAATGACTTCTAAAATTAGAACACTATGGCGTTAGAGGTGTTGCGCTTCACTTACTTAAGAGTTATCTTACGGATAGAAAACAATACGTAAATACAAATGAATCAATCTCCAGTCTGAAACCCATTAGTATGGGGGTACCTCAAGGATCAATTCTAGGTCCATTATTTTGCATAATTTATGTAAATGATCTTCATTATGCTGTAAATTGTACTCCAAGATTACATGCTGATGACACTTGTTTACTAGTTGAGGGAAAAACTGAAGGACATTTACAAAATTTACTTAACACTGAATTATATAGTCTTTCAAATTGGATGATCTTAAACCAATTAACAATTAATCCCAAAAAATCTACGATCTTAGTAATTCAACCCACTTTACGAGGTATTCCTATAGAATTTCAACTAAATATTGATGACGTGTGCGTGAAATCTTCGGTTAATGTTAAATATCTGGGCATGAATTTGGACCAACATCTAAACTATAAATCACATATCGAAAGCATCGCGAAAAAAGTTGCTAGAGCAACCGGAATTCTTCGGAAATTAAGAAAATTTTTGCCAGCAAAAACATTACTAAATTTATATAATGCACTTATAAAGCCATATCTCCTACATGGTCTTGTAATATGGGGATTTACTGATCCATGTACTACACAGCAACCCTTACAACTATTGCAAAACAATGCTGTACGAGCTATAAATGGGATTAGTAGGTTTGAACATATTACACCTTCTTTTAGACGCCTAGATATTTTAAAAATTCATGATTTGTGTAAAATTGAAATAGCTTTAAATATGCACAAATTTAACAATGATGAACTTCCTGATACATTTCAAAATTACTTTACTCTTCCAAGTAATGTGCATCATTACTCCCTAGAAGTAAGCTTCAACTAACATTCTATGTCCCGAAATTCCGTCTGGTTAGGTCTCAAAAATCGTTTAAATATAGAGATGTAAAAATTTGGAATAGAATAGAACAAGATTTAAAAATGCTTTCTCTAAAAAAATTCTGCAAAAAGTACAAAAATATATTGCTTCAAAGCTATTTAGATCAAACGCTCAATTAGTTATATTGCTCGAATTTAAAATGTTTTTTTTTTGATTTCTCAATTAAATTGAAAATTCTTATTAATTTCGTGGAGCTGTTTGACTAGAAGACCCTTTAAAGGTCAGTTCACTGCTCCTTTGCTGAGTTTATATTATTTATAAATTATTTTCACCTTTCCTTTTTTGTGTGTGTATTGTTACTGTTAGCAATAAAAAGTGTCTGTTTCTTCTTCATAATTTTTTTTTTCTTTGAAAAAAAATCAGTTATAATTGCAAGGATTGTTGTGAAGAAGTGCATGGCTTAAAAAATGAATATTATACCGTAAATATTAGTTCGAAGCCCAAATCCATTTATATTGTGTTGCCTATATGGAGAAAATGAGGTTGTTCTAATGTTTTACTCTACTTAAAAGAACTGTGAATGAATAGTTCGCCAATGGTATGTCATCGTGACGACTTAAAATGAAATGCTGTGCTCTACTTCATAAAAGTAAAAATATGTGAAATAGGGTGGCCATGACTCGATGAGCAGCGTTTCGCTCTTTCGTGGTAACTATGTGTATTTGTTGTGTCCATTGAATAATGGGTAATATTATACCCAATCATAAACTTCTGACCAGAGCAGAGCTTGACTCTGAAAAGAGACAGATGCCATTTAGTGAAAAAAAGTCATCCTTGTGTAAAGCAAACCTACTAAGCCAAATGCACTTTTGCAAAAAAAAAGCAAACAAATCCACTGTTTGAAGACGAAAACCACAACAAAATTGCATTCAAACATTGAGATTTTTATTCTGCAAACATATTCAGGAATTAAAAGCAGCTTTGAATAGCGTCAGAGCTATCATTTCCAATTGATTTTTTCTGTATTTATGCATTAACCTTATAGTATTTTAGGTGATTTTGCAGCACCATACGTCATAATCAACCTCTATATATACCATCGCATTTTAGTTGTTTTTCATTTCTGTATAGATTCATGAAGAGAGCCGGATGAAAACGTTCAATCTAAAGCAGCCTTTTTCAAGACTACCCATCACTCAAAGAGTGGAAATTTTAGCTTCAATGCTAATGAAAGCTATTTTGAAATTCTGTGCCACTAACAAGCTTTTTGAATTTAAAAAAGTATTGATTTGAAAAATTTAAGCCAAATTTGCTATCTTTCAGCATTTAAACATATTTTGGACATGACCAGTAAGTGTGCGGGGGCTGATTGGACTGAGCAAAATAAATTATTTCAAACTTTTCCTAATCTTAGTAATTTAGCTTTTTCTAATTGCTCTAAAAACATTCAAAACATCATCCAAATGGCGTTAAAAATGCTTGTTTTTGTTTTTTTGTTTTGAAAATTGCAGAAATTGCCCAGTGGCTGGGGGCTTTGCCCTCAGGCCCCCATCTTAGTAATTTAGTTTTTTCTAATTGCTCTAAAAACATGCAAAACATCATCCAAATGGCGTTAAAATGACTACATTTTTTCTGAAAAATGCAAGAATTACTCAGAGGCTGGGGGCTTCACCCCCAGGCCCCCATAGAGGTAAATTGTTATCTTGCACGAAATCCTCACAACCAACAACTTACAAAATCGTGATTGCAAGATTTTTAAATACACAAATCTTGTGATGATGCAACTCTTACCGTGAAACCCTGTTTGACTATAACTAAATTAATTACAATTAGGTACTGATTGCTTTTTGAAAAATTCAACCCCCCACCCCCCTTTAAAAGTTTCTGGGTGCACCCCTGGTTTTGCTGCATGATTTGTGTCTAACCCGGCTTGCAGCTAACTGGCTGAGTACTATCAGGCGATAATTAAGTGATGCCCTTGCTCACACCCATCATTAGGCTAGTGCCTAGCTATAAAGGTTACCCTCACCAAGAAGCTAAATTGCCTTAATCTACAATATAAACCATGCTTCACTGTATTCTGTAAAGAAA
The DNA here is from genome assembly GCA_963965965.1 of Trididemnum nubilum. Classification (NCBI taxonomy): domain Eukaryota; kingdom Metazoa; phylum Chordata; class Ascidiacea; order Aplousobranchia; family Didemnidae; genus Trididemnum; species Trididemnum nubilum. The sequence goes on from OZ014470.1 coordinate 29,742,434, forward strand.
TTCTCAATTATTGCAAATAAGATCTTCCAAACTAGCAAAATTCCTCACTCAACCCAAAAAAACCTGTACCTACCGGTAGTAATTTTAGCCACATTAGGACACCAACACTAGATGGCAGTACAAACAACAATATTTCTTAAAGAGTTTCCATACAACTATGGTAATACGTTAAATCGCTTGTCCAAATTTAACTTTAGATGGCAGGTCTAACATGTTATATGTAATTTCCATTCGAATTTGGAAGAAGAGAATATGAGGAAATCAACAAAAGACATGTTTTGAAAATTTTTAGGTTAAGGTTTTAATGGGCAAAAATGCTATTTCTATTTATTGTTATGTTAAACAGTTTTGTCAACAAGTTACATTTTGTAGTTGAACAATGAACAATATATTTAACAATACTTTAATGATATGTTATAGTATCTAATAAATGTGTGTGTGGATAAGGAGTTGTTAGGTCTGTAATGTGTCAAAGTATCAGACTGGTACTCGAATAAGTTGTTTCAAAGCCATAAATATTGATTGCGTGCCATAGCTGAATCACCCAAATTGTTCCACCAAGTACCAACTAATGGAGATGTTGTCAATTGTTGTCACCAGGAATGTAAATTTAATGAAGTTTATTAGCTCAATTTGTGGGACAGAAAACTCTTTTGCAATGTTTTGATGGGCTATGCTCGGGACTTGTAATACGTATCTTCGTCAGGACGAGAATGCAAAGTTAAGAACAAGCATATGATGAATGAGAAAATTACATGACAAAATGAAATCATAATTTGCATAAATACAAAAATTATCACAAATTGGAAACAAAAAAATTACAGATTAATGGAGCATGAAAAACAATAATATATTGTTATGGGATTTGAAGTAGAGTAGCCGAATAAATGTGCCTAGGGAATTTGTCATGTTTCTTATCATTCATAGTGTTGGGGATTTGGTTAATGAAATACGATTTGATATACTGGCTTTTGTGACATCAAGTTTGAAATCTGAATTATTAAACCTTGCCATGGCCCCTACACGGATTCCAATACACTACATCCTAGCAGCTGTACAAAAGAACCTTACAAAATTTACTGTTGGAGAAGCCAACCATGTAAGAAGCAAGGTAATTAGCATTATTGAAAACCACAGGTCCCCAAAACTTACTTTAAGTTTAGAAGAAGCCAAAGCATTAAAAGAACTGTGCACTGATCAAAAGTGATTTCAAAAGTCGACAAAAATAACACAGCAGTTGTTATGGACAAAACCGACTGACAAGCGGCTGCCAGTTGCTTTCTATGTTAGAAGGTGCTGCTAATGCCACACCCAAAAACTGCAAAAAGCTCCCACCCCCAACACTAAAAGGACAGTCAATGAGTTTTTCTCCCAGTTGGTTGCCGACAATAAAATAACAAAAACCCAAAGCTATCAACTAAAAAGCTCCAATGACTGAGCACCCCTGTTATATGGCCTTCCAAAACTGCACAAAGAAAATACCACTTTGGGACCCATGGTATCTTCCACTGGCTCACTGACTTATAATTTCTCAAAAGACCTAGGACGAATTCGTAGTGAGTTGACAGGAAAAAGCGACCATCATGTTCGAAATTTGAAGGACTTTGCAAAATTTATCATATCTACAACAATAACTGATGATGAACAAACGGTGTCTCGATGTTCTCTCCCTATTCACTAAAATACCCACAAGATTGGCTGTTGAAATCACAAAAAGCCAGTTGGACAATTTGAAAGAAATCACTTCTAGGTCAGTGGAGGATATTTGCAAAGGCCTTCAAATTTGCTTAAATGCTACCAACTTAACCTTTCGAGGAAAAGAGTATAAAGTCTTTGGTGCAGTAATGGGCTCATTCGTTTCCACTGTGGTCGCCAACCTAGTCATGAGAGATGTTGAAAAAAGAGCCCTGTCAGCATTCCACTCTCCACCAAGAATCTGGGAGCACTATATAGATGACACCTTCATGATAATCAGCAAAAACTTGGTTGAAGATTTTTTAAATCACTTAAATTCTATTGAAACGTCAATCTAATTTACAATCGAAAAAGAAGCCGACCACTTACTTTCTTTTTTAGATACATTGGTCTGACGAAATGAGCATGACAGTTTCATCACCCCAGTCTACCAAACCAACAGCAATCGATATCTAGACTTCTGATCTGACCATCCTTTAGAACACAAACAATCCAATGATCATTAATTGACCAGGCCAGTGCTTTTTGCTCAAATGCAAAAAAACGTCAAGATGAATTCAAACACGTAAAAGAAACTTTAAAATTGAACTTGTACTCGAAAATGGCCCTGATCAAAAAACCTTCAAACCGCACAGAACAACAATTCAAAAGCTTTGCCATTATACCCTATTACCCCGCATTGACAGAAAAATATAGCATTGTTTCTCTAGTCACAATGTGAAAACCGTCTTGAAACTGTGCGACACCATTGGCAAGAAACTCGCTAGTCACAAAGACTTAGTGGACCCTCTCATGCGACAAGAAGCAATATATCAAATTCCTCGCCATGACTGCGACTTTTCATGCGTTGGTGAAACAAAGTGTAGTTTTTTCATTTGCAAAAAAAACACTTAGCTGGCATTTGACATCTACGATTTGACAAGTCAATGCTGACTGAGCATGTCTCTGACAGCAAACATTTTATGGATTGGACCAATGCTAAAATTTTAGATTTCAAACTTGACTATGCAAAATGCCAGTTTATCGAATCGTATTTCATTAACCGAATCCCCAACACTAAGAATAATAAGCAACACGACAAATTCTCTATAAATATAAGATAATAAACTTAATTTAATGAAGATGTTATCAGAGCATGTTTCATATCTACCAAAATCACATGCAATCATAAATCTGTGTCTTAAAGAGTCATTTACTGCTACATTATTATCACAAAACTCTTCAGATTGCATTATCATGTACTGGTACACCTCAGACTAACAAGTAGTTAAAATGATCAAAGAACTTCTAAACAAACTGAAGTCAATTTAGTTTCAACCCAAAGAGAAATCATAAGTGGCAGCATGCTTGAAAAATTGAAAACATTATAGCAAAGACTCACAAAGGTGTTCGATATCACAATCCTACAAATGTCTAAATAAGTGTTTCAATGCACAAAGAAAAGATTTTCTGCCAAGATCCATTTGAGAAGCAAAACTAAATCAAAAGCAAAATCGCAAACAGCACCTTTGACATAGCAGTTAAATGATATCCGAAATGAGCTGTAATGAAATTCCAAACTGCATCACACTTCATGTCAAATTCAGTTGCATGAGAATCCAAGACTCTGCTTGTGGTAGTGCTTCTACATTTTTTTTTCAATTATTTGTTGATTATTTTTGTAGCAGCAAATCACTCTCCTATTGCAATTCTAATATGCTGTTGTTGATCTAAAGTGAAAGGCATTTTTTCGATTACCGGTATTTGTTTGTCTAGTTGTTCTTGGCAGAAAACCTTCTCTTTGCACATTGAAACATGTAATTAATAGTATAATATCGAATAACTTTGTGAGTCTTTACTATAATGCTTCCAATTTTTTCAAGTAAGTTGCCAATTATAATCTTTTGGGTTGTAAGTTACAACTAAACTGACATCAACTTGTTTAGAAGTTCTTTGACCATTTACTACTCGTTTGTCTTGATATTAGTGTAGTAATAAATGATAATGCGATTGGAAAAGTGTTTTAATAATAATGTAGTACAAGTATTAATGACACTTTTAAACTCACAAATTGACTGGGCAAAACATTTCTGGAATGCTAAAAAATGCAGCAATTGCACCAAACTCCATCAGTTCATCCCAACATCGATGCTCTGCCATCAGAAATGTGTCTTCCAAGATGTGTCCGAGTTTGGCTGAATCGTCTCTGCGTTATTGTTGGGCGTTTCCATTCTTTTGCTGGTAGAACATATAATGCTGCTTTGTTTCTAAAAAGAGTTTAGTCCATTTTTTGTGATTTTCACTTTTTTTCATTTTATGATAGATAGAACCTAACTCCGTCTTTGGAGCTAATCAGCTAAGCTGTATCTAGCAAAATAACAGAGATAATGATAGCTTAATAAGCTATAGACAGTATACAGAGTCTTATAGGCACAATCAAACCTTTGATTAACAGCCTAAGACATACTGTTTCGGAATCGACATTCATCTTTTATTCCTCGTCAGTATAGCTAGGACTACAGGTATGAACATGAGTGTAGAAAGGCAAAGATTCGCAAATTAACCAGATTTTGTTAACAAGATTAACCAGATCTGGTTAATTTGCGAATCTTTGCCTTTCTACACTCATGTTCATACCTGTAGTCCTAGCTATACTGACGACGAATAAAAGACGAATATCGGTTTCGAAACAGTATGTCTTAGGCTGTTAATCAAAGGTTTGATTGTGCCTAAAAGACTTTGTATACTGTCTATAGCTTATTATTAATTTTCTAAGTACATTGTTCTTAATAAATGAAAGCTTAAGTCCACATTTTTCTGTGAATTTTACAGTTCAAAATAGCATTATGTCCATGAGCTCTATGTCAATAGTTCAAAAGAGCCTTATGTTCATGATTGCACTAGCAGTGTGCAGAATAAGTCAAGTGAAAGAAGACTTTGAAGACTAATTTTGACAAAAGCTGTGAACATTTTGTATTATCAGACAACAAGAAGTAATGATGAGTATTTTAGTTGGTTTGCTTTAGCATCATTTGGGTTTTGCCCAAAAAGTTATTGGCTTTAAAGTTGCTAATACAACATCTTTTTTCTGCACGAACAACTAGAACACACTGATGATGAGCAATGAGAATGCCGATTATTTTACAGTAGTTTTTAGTGTATATATTATGGCCTAGTCATAAAGTGAGAGCAATCTATCGGTATAAGTTATGAAGCTTGTATAGTTGTGATTAATTGCATAAACAGTTTTTACTTTTCAAAAGCAAATGTAGCTAACAGTTACCACCTTTATTTACATGCAATCGATGTAAAATTTGTTTTTACCATAAATTGGTTGTTTACCATAATGATGTTATGTCTTACCAGTGTGTGAGGAAACAAATTGTTTGCTGAAAAAACGATAAATCGATCTATTGCATGTAAACTTAGTAAGCATTATTAAATTATTAAGTGCATTGAAGTACCATTAGCATAGCAAGGTTGTTTAAGCGCAATGATTGCTAAGTGCTAATTGAGTCACTAAATGTGCTTACTTAATAAAAAAAGTTGTTGAACAGTCATTATGCACCCTCCTACCAATGAGCTAATGCCGAGATTGCAATGATGATGGTGCCAGAAAACGTAATTTACTTAGCAATATTTGAGTCAAGAAAATAAGCAATTATTAAATTGCAAGTGGTTTTTTAACCAGTAATTTTTTAATCAGTATGTAAATTTTTACCAATGAGCTAAGCCCAGCTTAAAATATAATATAGTCTAGTAGTCACTTACTTTTTATTCATTGACTTTTGAACAATTTTTCAGTGGTTACAAATGCAACTTTTAATGAGAGCTTAATGACCAGTAATGTTTCTTTTGACCAGTACAGAAAGAGATGTACCAAATGTCAAAAGCTGTTTAAGTTGGTGATTTTTGAGTTTAAAAAATATGCAGTGATTGTGGCAAGTTCTAAACTAGTCATTATCAACATTAAACTTTTTACTGATAAACTAAGCCCCAGAATGATACAGATAGATGATTAGTCACTCAGTTTTTACTTAAATACTTTTTGAGTAAATTTTTGGTGATTATGTCTGCAACGTTTAGCGATATCCTAATGCCAAATTATATTTCTCAACAGAAAGTGACCAATGCAGTTTTTTGACTTGTAGAGAAAGGGATATGCAGAAACCAAAACTAAATTTGCCTTTCAATTTGACAGCACTTGAAATGTGAGACTTACTCCAACTTCCTAGTGACTAACTGACTGTAATTGTTTAATTGGTTTTTAAAATTAACTTAGATATTCTTCATTAAAGGTAAATTTGAGAAATTTTTATTTCAGATTTCACTTTATCAGTTTCTACAAGTTAAGGTTCCAGCCAGAATAAATTTTAAGTCTCTGTATATTTCTGTCTTTTCAAGAGTTATATATTAGGTGCACATCGTAATAGTAGAGTATAGTGTAGTAACCGTGATGGTTTATTTAAGTTCAGAATAGTGTTAATAAAGCCGTGATAATGCTCTACTGTGTCACAGTGCATGATATCGGTAGTGTGCAAGAAGAAGTGATAGAATTTGATTTGATCTATGTACTGTACATATATATATACCAGTATACTGTACCACATTGAATTAGCTCAGAACAATTATTTTTTGACGTGATAATGGCAGTTAATGATAACATTTCTTTTTGACTTTTTAAGATTGCATTTGAAGTAAACAATGTGTAAACTTAGGCTTAGGTAAGTTCAATTATGCCAAAATTTTTTAGTACTTTGTTTCAAAGCAAGAAAGATCTAATCCAACAACTCATCAAAAAAATACTATAGCACCACCTAGTGGAAAATCATTTCGTGAGTTACCATGGCATACACACTACTTCTAATTAAAGCACTGTAAATGTTGGTGTGTTAAACCACACAAAAGTAATATCTGCAAACACATTGCCAAGGACAGTTTTTTTTGCGATTTTCTCAAAATGAAAAAAATGTACTTAAGTCTTTTTAGAATTCAAGCAGCGATAAGAACAGATTGTCAACTCTTATTCTCCAATTCATGGACATTTAGATTGGTTCATTTGGATAAGGATACAGCTAGCAAGCTGTAGAAAAGTTGTTCTGACATTGGATGAGTTGCTCAAACTACTAACCGAACGAGCACACAGGTTTATGATTGTGGGAACAAGCACCACATTAGTTCACAAATTTTGTTCATTGCGTTTGATTTTGTTATGAAAAAATGTTTTAATAACATCTTCATTAGTTGGTGTTGGTTGTACAATTTGGGATTATTCGGCCATTGGCATGCAATTTATATCTTAAGACTTTAGAACCACCCTTCTTAATAATCTAGTATCAGTCTGATACTTCTTGACATACCAGTAACAACTTCTTAGTCTTTATCCATACATTTAAGATACTATAAAATCTCGTCAAAAGTATTGCTATTTGAGAGACTAAGACAGGGGTCATAGTCAAGAGATCCCTAAACTGAGAGTGCTCAAACCTCTGTCTTGGTGAGCAGAAATCAAATTCAGTTAAGGTGGTTCAAGGCAAGAGCACTCGGACATTGTTTTACCAAATGAATAATGATTTAATTAATGACTATATGGCAATAAATAAATTTGAGTTAAAGTATTGCTAAATGTATTGTTCAACTGCAAATTGTAACTTGTTAGCAAAACTGCTTTAACACAGCAATGAATAAAAATGGGGTTTTTGCCCACTAAAAATCTAAAATTTTTCAAAGTTTTTATTTTAGCAAAACATGTCTTTTGTTTGTTCCTCATAATCTCTTTCAAATTCTTATTGAAATGATATATAACATATCATACTTGCCATCTAAAATAAAATCTGGACAAGCAGTTTAATTAAAATCGCATTTGGCAAATAACGCAAAATTGAGAATGAGCTTGGAACCCCTAAATCTGAGAATTAAAAACGATTTTTGGTCAGTTTTGCAACATTTCCGGGTTGAAGATAATATTTACCACTGATACTTCCGAAATTTAAAAAATTTTCAAACAATGCAACACCATGCTCAGTGGCCATCAATGCTTGTGATATTAAATTATTTTTTGTGTTACAGTAAAACGTGAAAGCCTATCTCATACTGAAAAATCATGCTGGGAATTTCTGCAAAGTTCTCTCAATCGTGCTTTGAAAAATGGTCACCTTTTACTAACTTTGCCATGGGTGATTCAATTACTTTACTTTTCTGCTCCCGTTCTGACTTCAACCGATTTGTTCAAGCAATTGTGTGAGACGCTTCAAAGCATTTACCGGTATTATTGAATGTGACTTATTGATGCTTTGTGCAGAAGCCTGATTCTTTAGAATCCGTTTACAAGGCTTGCATTCTCCAATTTACAGGTTTTATAGCATTTCATGTGAAATTGGCCAGCAACGCAATATTTAGAATAATAAATATACAGTACACTAACTACTAGATATTCTTGTTTAATCGCTAAGCATAGCTGAAATTAACACCAAATTTTCTGAATCAAAGTTATCAAACTTGGGCTACGCGTGATTGAATGAAAAAAAATCCAAGTAAGAAGTTGGGTCTAGAAGCTCGAACTTTAGGCATCCAGCCAGCAACAAGTGTATATCATAGCTTAAAATCGACTGCAGCTTTGTTTATTTTTCAGAATTAAAGAACTGAATTCTATGCTGAAGATTCCAAATATTTTTAATCTTTTCATTGTGACTGTCATTTCAAGTTTATTTGAGCTAGACTTTTACAGCGATGCAGTTTTTTATGCAAGTCTCAACAATAATCTTCCTATAAAATATGAGGTTAGAAATAGTAAATATGCGCTTGAAGGCTAAGTTCAGCTTGTACAAACGTGCAATAATGCAGTGCGTTTGTTAGTGCCTGAAGCTGAAAAAATTTTCTTGTGCTTAGCTGTTTTTGGACTCATTAAGAAAAGCAATTGTTTAACAATTTTTTGGCATTAGTTTTGACCGTGATGCTGTATCTATAACTTGCACCATGATCTGTTGTTGATTTCGTAGTGGATTGGCGATACTGTAATTGCAACTAGGGTTCTTTTCCTAGTGTAGTTATTTCACAATTATCAATATATCATCTTCAATGCGAATTGAAGACCGTTTACTATTTGTGCCTATACTTAGAGCTATTATGTTCTCTGGCAAGTGATGTCAGTGTAGTATTTGTCATTTTAGTATCCACTAAATTGTTTATATCATTTTAGTATCCACTAAATTCCGTTGATGCTGCAAGTGACAAGATTTTGACGAACAAATTGATTTGTGAAATGCACTGGCGGCTAGCAGACATCAGAAATTCATTCAAATGTAAACAATCGTTGAGCAAGCGACAACTGTTGAAGAAGATTACTCCATCCACAGAAAAGCTTCCTGATGATCTGGTGAGATAAAATTAGATTTTTAACGTTAGCATAAAATGGTGGTGTTGTAATTTAGTAATTGCAATTACATTTTATTCACCAAGTAGTCTTGGAATGGAGTCAGCAAAGAGACCTTTCCAGTCTTCAAGTCAAGTTGCCACCTGCCCACCTGTCTACCACACATGGTGGAGGCTTTACACTGTCCCTTTAATAGCTGAATGTCAAGCAGGGAAGCTGTGAATACCAATTTTAATTGTGTTTGGTTTTACCTGATTGGGAATCGAACCGTAAATTAGGCCAATGGCAGTGCTTTTAAAGCTGCAAAAAGCAACTTTGCTTCAAAAATCACTCCAGTGTAACAAAAAATTATTTAAAATACTTCATATCTCCCAACTTTAAGGGTCAATTCAAGCAAATTTTTAGATTGCATAGAATTAAATGCTCTTTCAAATAAAATCAATATCAGTATCATAACTTAGGAACTGAAAGCGCTGTTTAAAATTTTAACCAAATTTTGAAAAAGTGGTGGATTAAAACCCCCATATCTTTCCGGAAGTTGATCAGATCAAATTTTTAAGCACATTTTTGGAATCAGAGCAAAAAACTGCGTAAAAAAGTCACAAAGCACAAGAAAAGTAGAGAAAAGTTGAAAATCTGGGTGCTCTACTCTTTGTGTTACAGCATTGTAATACCAATCTCATAAACTTGAATTTTTGTCATTTAAACTCCTAATGTTCGAGCTTGGAATAAAAGTTTCTTGAACATTTAAAACAATAACATAAGAAATCACAGAAAACCTTTTAAAATAGTCTAAATGCGACTTGTAGTTCTTGACACCAATTAAGAGAATAATGTGCTCAAAGTCTGAGTTGGATGTTATTTCTTCGTGAGCGAGAGAACCCATTCCAACAATGGCGTACTCGCAAGGTGGTTTCCCCATTACGTCTTCATAAAACTGGCTTATGTCGACCTTTGTATGTATTTGTCCGCTATGTTGGTTTGTTTAGTTGTTCAATCGCAAAAACTTTTTTGTTGTTTAGATTTGATTTTTTTCTTTTGGATTTCCTTGTTTTACGACTTTGGTTTTTAGTAATGCTCTGATTTCTTTCCTTAATTCAGCTATTGATCCTTTTACTTCTTTTTCTTTTTTGATTAAATCTTCATCTTGTTTTTTCGCGTTAGCGCTTTGAAGAACATGCTGGCATAACTCAGAAAAATCTTCTCTAATTTTAGATAGCTTTGAAGATCTTCTGAAAACAGCAGCATTTAGTACACTGTACTTTTGATTAGGGAGATTTTGTCAGGACTTAGCGTTCTGTAAATCAGTCCAGTTTTATAAAAAATATCTGCTGCTTTTTTCGAGTGTGTTTCTGTTCCTGACTTGTCACAATTACTCTCTTTCAGTTGTTGTGCAAGTATTATTTCTTCTTTGAGGCGTTCAACGTCATCATCCAACATGCTTGTGTTTTTGAATTTCTCAGACAATTTCACACTAAATCTGATCTATTTGTATATCTTTTTTTTCTGCGTAAGATTTTTCAGAACGCTTACTGTTATTGCAGGCATAGCTTTGCAAACCAAACCTTTAAATATAGCTTCAAATCATGATCAACATTCGTTCCACTTGTAGTTGAATACACGTATGTTTTTTGAATTTATTAACAAAATAATTGAAATACCAAGAATGGCTCAGTGGTTTCGCATTTCAGAGTGAGCAAGTGCACAACGAGTTGAAGGTATTAACTTATAGTCTTTTTCGAATTTTAATTAACAGGTTGCGATAAAATTTACAAAATTCGGACAAGATGTCATAGCTCATAGGATAAAACCTAAAATTGTGACATTTTCGTGCGGTTGCTACCACTAAACCATTCTCGCTAATTTACTGCAAGTACAACTATTTGTTTATTCAATGTCTTAAAATTAAAATGATATGAGAAATTTACGTTTCCCAAACTGTTTTAATACTAATACTATTTATGGCTCAAATTCAGTTTTTATAATTACGTTTTTATTCACCAAGTTGCCTTGGCCAGGAGACAGCAAAGGACCTTTGTCATGCTGCCACCTGTCTACCACACGCAGGAATTAAATAAAATCGCAAAATAACTAAACTGTAAGTATGCCAATCGCGCGAATGAAACAAAAAATATGAGTGTTGCTCATTACTTTGTAGCAATTTTAGCTCTCTGGCTGTGGTAAAATTTTTAGGTCCTACAAACTTAGAGATTTTTAAGGTTCCAGAATTCGTTGTTGTAGCAAGATTTCAATTTTGTCTACACGCAACAGATGAGCTCCAACAGAACCAAATCAGCTTTATGAAACAATGAAATTTCCTTTCAGCATGTTCAATCGAAACTGGAAGCTGCTTTCTTCCGCAACCAACCACATTCGCTGAAACGTACTGTTATGTTCGTGTCCGATCGATGCCATTCTAATTGTGTCAAGCATTTATTGTCTGATGTGCTGCCACGATTTTGTCAAAACCATCGAGCCATAAGAGAGTAAGTTGACCTAGGGTTGTGTTAGTGCATGTCTTCATTGTTGCTTTCTTGTTGCTTAATTACTTCTCTGAGTGGTAGTGATAGTTCATTTGTGGAGAAGTTGGGTTAGTGATCAAAAGGTTGCTAACTCCCCATTCGATTCCCCAACTGTCAGTGGCGTTGTTTGGTTTTTGGGAAAGACACTTGACGCATTTCCCATTGGGACCAAGCAGCCAACCGCTGTGGCCTAGCCTCTCAGAAGACTTGCAAACAAAACCCAAAAAGGGTGCTCTGCATTGGTATGGTTAGACAGACGCAGAGTGCCTGGTTCAAACGCATGAAGGAATGAACTTCCCTGAAACGGTATATGAGAGGAAACATCAGAAATACTTTAGTTTTGCGTGCTTGGTGTTCTTAGAAGTAAGCTGAATCTAGCAGGAGGATAGTCTTAACGTAGTTGATAAAGGCTGGGATTAAATTGCCCTCGTAAGGTAAGCTATTACTGGATATAGTTTCAATCCAGACTCGAAATATTTTTTTAAAAATTGTTAAATGAAATTTAAAATTTTTTCCAACACCCTGCAAGCTTGTCTTGCAACTAGCTTGTTACCTTCAATAAAATTAAAACTTTTGCATATATACCATTGAAAGATATAAATGCCTGGTATTGTTAGGGTTGTTTTAGTAAGATCTCAGTGTAAGATATAAAGCATTCTCTGTTGCCTTAAATCATCCCTTGTAACTCTATTCTATCCATCAAAGGTTAATGATGCCATAGTTTTTGGTGTTTTTTGTCGATTAATGACGGTTTTGGAGTTTACTGAAGCGTATAAGATCAATCTAAAAATATAACAAGCATGCTGATACAAGCTTTGCTTTAGATTTATGCGAGAAAATTCAGATGAAAAAGACAACAAAACTGTCAAGTAAGTTGTTAAATACATGCAAGTACTATTTAAACAAACATTGTTTTGCATTGCGGAAGAAAAAAGTTTTTGTGGAATAGAAATTTTTGCATAACAAAAGAAGACGAAGTTGCCTTTGTAGAATTGTGAAAAGCATTGACAAAAAAAAAACTCAAGATAATATGAATAGAAAATTTCATTTGATCTTGGCTCTTGTTTTTTTTTTTTTTATTGCAGTATTTGGAATTTTATGCTTTATGCAAAGCAATAACCTGTTAAAATATAATTAATTAAACCACTAACACTGGCGTTGATTTTTGGGGAATGGCGCCCCCTTGGGTTTAGAACTCAATGGGGCGAAATGTCTCCTCTCCCTGTCGGTTTTTGTTGAATGATTTACATCCTGCCCAAGCGTGCTGAATAATCAAAAGTTTTTCCCGAAATTACGAAAACATTTCAAGTTTGCCGCGTTTGCAGGATTAAATATTTTCGCCAAAACGTATTCGAGTGGTTAGTGTAATACAACTTTCAGACCAGCGTTGCAAAAATGACAAACGTGTTAAGTTTATGATGTGCTTTGTGGATTACAAAAAAAATCTTTCTCACCAATCTTAAATTACACACTTAAACCGCAGTAGTCGTGAAATGCTTATTCTGTATTTCAATGTACTAATTGGAGAACTATTAATACTAAATTGTAGCGTAAAATTTCAGCTCTTTTACTACCTTATTCAATTCAAAAGCTTACTGAAAAAGCATGCACAGCAAGTATAATATAAAACTAAACTGATTTTTAACGCTAGTAGATTAATGAATTCACACTATTTATTTGAAGAAATTAAGCCAGCTTTCCCGATTAATCAAAAGTAGATTGGTAGTAAGGTAGACTAGTATGAATTCTTCACAATTGCACATTCTTTTGCTTCAGCCAAAAACGTTAATTAATCCAATGAAGTCTTTTTTATTGTATTCTCGCTTTATTAAGACAAACGATAATCTAAGATAAGTATTCACTATTTCAAATTAATTTGTTTTGGTCGCATAACAAATCAGTGTTTTATGTAACTATATGTAGACTAAGCCTAAATACTATACTGTATTTATGCATCTCTATTCTCTATTGACAGTACTACGAACTACGACTTTTATGCTAAGACGTTTAAGCATGGCCGATTATGCGCCAGGACTTTTAGGTGAAAATTTTTTTCCAAAAATTATTTTTCCAAATCTCAAAACAAAGTATTTTTCCCAAAAAAAAGTTTTTCAAAACAATTTTTTTTGTTTCAAATAATTTTTTTAATTTTTTTTTCAAAAACCTTTTTTTTTCAACTGAAAGCTTTTTCATTAAAATGTTAATATCTTTGAACCTTTTCATCTGGCACTTGTCGAGAAGAATCTTCAGAATAGAGAGCGCAGGAAAACGAGCGGCAATAGAAAAAAGCCATCCAGTAATTGGCTGGAAAAGGATCGATAAGAGAGCGACATTTGTGTGCAATCTTTTACCTGTACATGAATGCTTTTTGTCAGCAGAGGGCAGGGCTAAAAGTTTTGATATAAGTGACTTCAAATGCAGATAGATGAAAAAAGTGAGCAGAAAAAGTTTTACAAAAAATTGATTTTTTATTGTATTATTTTCAATAACGGAAAATGTTTTCTGCTATATGTTCGAGAAGTTTTTCTTACGTAATCCAGACTCATGCAATCTCCAGCCCACGGTTGCAAATTTTGCGGCGCATGGGCTCGAGTTGCTTGTGTAATACAGGGTGACCCAAAAAAAACAGAACCCATAAAAATTTTATTAATTCCTACAAAGATCCAGTAAACTTAAAACACTTTGCAGGTTTTAAACTTCAGTCTGTGTATAGTCATTCCCCAAAGTTTCAGTCATTGATGTCCCTTTGCATAAAAGTCATGTTCTTTCCAAAATATGTTCCAAATGGCCTCCACAGCGTTGGAGGCAAACTTGCATACGTCGGGCAAAATTGTCAATTACTCTAACGCATTCTTCTTTGGGTATTTCAATAATTTTGCCTGTGATTGCTGCCTTTAATTCACCAATCGTTTGAGGATGCGTTAGAGTAATTGACAATTTTGCCCGACGTATGCAAGTTTGCCTCCAAAGAAGAATGCGTTAGAGTAATTGACAATTTTGCCCGACGTATGCAAGTTTGCCTCCAACGCTGTGGAGGCCATTTGGAACATATTTTGGAAAGAACATGACTTTTATGCAAAGGAACATCAATGACTGAAACTTTGGGGAATGACTATACACAGACTGAAGTTTAAAACCTGCAAAGTGTTTTAAGTTTACTGGATCTTTGTAGGAATTAATAAAATTTTTATGGGTTCTGTTTTTTTTGGGTCACCCTGGTATTGGCTCATGCAGCAAGCAGCAAGTCGTGTGATTACACAAGCAGCAAGCTGTGTGACGTTTATGGTTATTTTGGGTCTACCTCTTCCAAACAATACAGTATAAACTGTTTCAGGAGCTAAGGATTCATCTCCCTGCAGATTCCTATTTATGATCGTTACACCTTCTTGTAAATATAGTAAAAACAATGTTTAAATGGAGATTATTAAGTTTAATTTTTACACCTTTATGTAAATACATTTACAGTAAATGCTGTGTGAAATTCTTGCAGTTAGCTTCTTCAGAATTGCATCAAGAACTTTTGAAGTTGAACACGATTGTATGCTGCTTCAAATTAATGTTTTACTTTCGAATTATTCTTGCAGTGTGAGTTGAATTAGAAGTGGCTGCAGACTCGACAACCATTTTTGACAATTTTTCATGAAAATTTTGCATACAAGTGTTATATAGTTTGAATTTATCAAACTCACTGTATTCACTTCAATGAAAAGATAGGTGAAAGACATATTAAGAAGAGCTCTCTCAATACAGCACACAGTGCTGTCATGGGGAGTAGCCTTTCAATCTCTGATTTTACCTCATTCTTAGTAGGGTTGAGGTCACGGTGGAACTCTGGGGAGACTCAACAATTGGACCACACGTAAGGTCTGAGCCAGAGCTCAGAAGTCAACGATAGATAGAAGAGAGGGAAAATGGGCTCGGCAGTAGATAAAGGGTTCTTTTCAAATTAGCCCTTCCTGGCCAAAAAAAAAGTGTTTGAGTTGAGGTATTGTTTAAGTATGTCCTCGAGTATGATTAATAGGGTTGTTCAAAAAAAACTTGTTTTTTCAAAGTTAACCCATCTCCCCCGCAAATCGTTAGGTTGGTGATAGAAACCCCACATACCAAATTTCAGCTCATTCGGTTCACAGGAAGAGGACAGCATACAATTTGAAATTTTGAATTTTTGTCAAAAAATATGGATTTTTTGCCCACTTTAGCATTAATTTTTTGGTCAAAATAGCTGATAACTAAGCTTTTTTGATTTAATATTGCTCAAATTTCATGTTAGACCCAGTCTATTCCAGTTTGTAGTGTTTGTTTTGTAAATTTATTGACAAACCAATTTCCTGTTTTTTCGCTATTTTGACTAAAATATGTTACGGTGCTTATGCCATCTTGACTACTTTCTCACACCAATACTACCCTACAAACCACTGCATAAAATGAGAAAAAGACCAATTTCTACCTGGAAGTTCGTCTAACTTCCTTTTTCGAGTCCCAGCAATGTCCACCAATCAGAGGTTGAGTGGATAGAGCGTCTGCTACTGAAGCAGTAGACTTGGGTTCGATTCTCGGTTGGGTGAAACCAAAGACTATAAAAATTGGTATTCACAGCTTTCCTGCTTGACATTCAGCATTAAAAGGGACAGTGTGTAGTAGACAGGTGGGCAAGGGGCAGCTTGACTCGAAGACCGAATGGTCCCTTCGCTGTCTCTAGGCCAAGGCAACTTGGTGAATAAAATGTAATTACAATTACAATACATACACCAAGTTATTAAAACTGTGTTTTACAAGTTCAACCCATAAGAAATATGATTTATTATTACAATCACAACTGCTATAATGTGAGTCATTGTCGGCAGTGTGGCCGAATGAGTAAAGGCGTCGTTTTTACGACGACCCTGATTGAATGATCTGGGTTCAACCTGCATCCTAGTCACGTTGTTGCGTCCTTGGATAAGACGCTTTACGATGATTATCTCTGCTTGGTGGCTTCAAACAAGCAGCAAATTCAGTGGACAAGAATTCGAAGAAATCCACAGGAACATTGAATCATCGGAAACTCCTAAGCAGGTGCGGATTCCTCCAATCATGAAGTAGTCCTGGTAATGGAAAGTGTGCGGATCGTCCAACAAGTTAGCGTCTGACGCTGTCCGGTGACAGGAGGATAAATATGTGCTACAACAACAACAACCAGCAGTTGATGACGTTTTAAGCATTATTTTCTCGTGGTCCAGCATTTCTGTGTTGGTTGTTCTGATCCTTAGCAACTTCGTGATCGTCCGATTTTTTGACTTTTTGGTTTATCTAGGTACTGTAAAATAGTAAAAAGTTGAAAGTTGGAATGATTCATTGCAAAATGTTACAAAAAGCCTCATGACCAAACGCTAAATTAATTATCTACCAATCTAACCGATTATATACAGTAATTTAGTTCAGCAAAAATTCAGGAAACACTAGTTTTTGCGTCGTTTTAGTGTTACTGGTTTCGTGATATAATAGCAAAATTAGCTTGGCAACCAACGTCTTATTTTCTTCTGGTTCTAACTAACGCCTTATAAATAAATGGTAACAGTATTTTTCCACGAAAATGAAACTTTTGTTTGATTAGAGGGTAACTCCAACTACCCTCGCACAATCTTGAAACAACTCTACGATCTTGTCGCGTACCCATTCTGAAAAGGCAAATGCAACGTTTGTTGCTGAACATAATATTATTAGTGGATTGTATTGTGCTTCAAAAAGCAGCGTCTGAATGTTAGCAATCAAAACACTCTAAACTGTTGGGCAAAATTTTACTCAAGATTGTTCTGTATAATATGCTTAATAGCTGCACATCTGAGAAGTACAGTTACCACTCTGTAATCAAGAAGACAAGAAGATTGTTTAAACAAGAAGACCACGAGAGGTTGGTTAATGGTTATTGGACTGATTAAATGGGTTTTAAAAACGTATATTTAGTATACCACACATAAAACATTGAAAACCCTTTTGTCTATTTCACCCTGGCTTGTAACCGTTTCAGGAGTTAACCTCAAAAGATCTCACTAAGTTGTAAGAATGAAACAGTAGGGTTTTTAATGCTTTTATCTATGATGTGCTAAATACAGGGCGGGCCATTACTCGTATGTCAGGGCATTTAAAACAGTTTTGATTAACAAACAATTTACTAATAAGTACATGCAATGCTTCACTGCTCTAGAAAAGAAAATGTACTTAATTCGCCAAGATAGTGCCCAAAATGCATGTTCTTTAATAAATTTTACATTATTCTAGATCACACCCCACGTGATTTTTTGGTGTGCGACTTATGGCCAAACCCGTTTAATGTGTTCTATACTCTTAAGCCGCATTTACATGGGCGACTTTTTTGCAACGCGATTCGAAGATTTTTTATGCGTGAAAATCTCTCTCGCAGAGCGGTTACTCACACGAGGCGAGACTCGCTTGCCGCGATCATGTTTGGCAAGAATCGCCGCCGTGTAAGTAACACCTGCGATTTGCGATGCCGATTATATTCTGCGCGACTCGATGCAAGAATCGTTCTCGATCGTGATCACTTACACGAGGTCGATTTCAATGTCTCGAGAGTCCCACGGCAAAGTCGATCTCGTGTAAACAGCAAATCGTATGCAATTTACGAGTCGCCCCGGCATAGTGCAATGAACAAATGCTTTGCGAGTCGCTGGCTGCGATTATCCAAAATTTACCTCATAAAATACTGTATTCATAGTACAAAAGAGTCTGTAGTGCTTTTACTGTAATCAATTGTGATTTCGATACTAAATTTACTTCACATTTGTTTGAAATGCAGAAGTATTAAGTTTTTGTTGATGCAGGTACTGGTCTACTACAGATACGGCAATCATGAGCTGATTACTGTAAAGCCAATGGAGCAAGACTTTACTGCTTTATAAAATGTATGATAAATTAGTCACAGGTAACAGCACCTTAATTGTATTCTGCTTTTATAATACGGTTAGTACACTTTTTTTATAAGAACCAGTAAATTTTGAGTTGAGGCTGGCTGTTCTTAATTTTTAGCCAATGTTGAGCCTCCATTGCTCTTAATTGGTTCTTAAATTTTGGGATCATTGATGTCAATTATGGCGACCATGTTTACTCATTCCTAATGATCTGTCTGCTTGTAAACGCCGTTTTAGCTTCTTTTGCAGCATCATAAAATTGTAAAAAGCGAGCACTAATTTTCCTTTGAACGAGAGCCAAACAGTTTTTTTGTTACCTGCGCAGTAGCATTCTATAGTCTGCAATTTTGCTCGCAACTACCAGAAAACCACTCAAGCTTTGTTTTGAATCAGTACAGAATGTAGTTTCTTTTTTGATTTGGAATTTATTCTTTTTCGGTTGTTCTTCCTAATTTGTTATTAAATTTTAAAACAAAAATGAGCCTCGTGTTTTTACAAAATTGTTCGTGTATAAAAAAGTGTAATCAATATTGTCATTGCTAAATGCTAATGTTGTGACATAGCAAAAACAAAAGTTAAAAATCTGAAAACCCTAGAATAGCTAAGACAATGAATTCACAATAATGGCATTTGGATAATATATTTTGGAAATGGAGGTGCTTGTTACAGAAGCCCTCCGTAACACTGTTGACTGCAGGTGCTCCAGCAAAACTCTGGAGCCTTCATCCTGTCCGTCTAAGCAAACCACAATTGAAGTTCTCCAACTTAAACTGTATTGTTCAGACAAAACAAATAATGTGGAACAGTATGGAATGGCAAAACATAACTAAAATTTAACCTGAAAATAATGAACTAAAAGAGTGCCGAACGAGCAGTCTTCAAAATAAAATACGTCTGTTTGCCAATTGTTCGAATGACAAGGAATGCCATAACAGAGGTAACTTAGCCAAAAAGCGCTTAATTTTTAAAACGTTTGCAGCCAATGGCTGCTGGATATAAAGTGACGTACGCAAACTGAGCAAACTAAAAGCAAGAAGCGGCCGAATTCCGAAACTAGTGCAAGGCAACACAAAAAAGGTCAATCGGTGCTGTAACAGTGCTAGCAGTGTAGGCTCGCACCCTATGCTCACTCATTGAGTCCAGCACCTTGTATACAAGTACTATCCACTGGTTTTTGTCGGCTAAAAACGGGTTAGCGTTTGCTTTCTTTTCTGACCCGAGATTGCCTGTAGCCTACCGGCATCTCTTGCAGTTAAAATAACCACATTTAAGTGGAGAAACATCACATCTATCGCATCGTATTTTGTAATTGAACATTAATTTCATTAAAATGCTGTTTCTAATGAAATCATGTTCTCAATTTCTAGTGGTTTTATGGCGCTTTTTCATTTGAATTACGCCAGAAATGAGTTTTGACCTGAAGTCACTGACGTATTTTTGCATTGTTCATAATATTTCATCCTTCGCGCTGTACTTACTGTAATTGCCTAGCATTTAGCAAATGCATGCGCTGCTTATTTTATTATTATGGATATTGATGCTGTGTAACAGCTGTGATTTAGTAGCTCCATAACAAATTTACATGAAAACACATATTATACAAATGCTTAATGCTATATGGATTTTTTGAGTGTTGGTTTATTAAAAAAGAGCCAATGCTTGGGTAGCGACAAAATGCGCCTGGTATCACTGCAGAAGAACTCAAAAAGTAAACTTAAAAATAAAATTTAACAATTAGCATTTCATATAATATAACAGCACAGATGTACTATAGAATACAAAATACTTGTGCACTATTAAGGGAATAAACGATATGAATTTGTCAGTCACACATGCTTGGAGAAAAGGTGATTTCAAAAGTGTTTTTAGAATTAACTGCACAAAACTGTAGATAAATTTTATTATTTTACCAAATATTATATATAACCAAACAAGAACCACAATCAGAGATGGGTTACAGGTTGCAGTGGAGAAAAACCAAGACCTAAGGGGTAGGCCTAAATGACAGAATTTTATAATAAATTATTAGCATTAATGCCCGCTTGACTTTACTCCATCCAAGCTAACTCAGAATGATACAGAGTAAGTAAGCTTTCGAGTAATTTCAAGCGTTTAGTGCTTCATCTTTCACCTAGCATTTTCATTGCAAGTTTTCACGAAATTAGCTGCTCAATTGTATTTCCTGTATTTCGTTTTACGCTTGTGTAGGCTTCATACAATTTTGTTTTCAAAATTCCGCAGCTTGTTTGTTTCAAATGCAAAAGCTGACAAGCTGCGCATTTGAAGTGCTTCTGCGGCAGTTGGCTTTTGCAAATTCCAAAACCGGCAAGCCGTGCTTTGAAACTATCTCACATCGTGTAAGTGAACCAGTGCGATAACGACTCTTTTGCCGACTTGATTTGGCGAGAATCACTGGCACGCTGTCTCAACGTGGAAATGACTTCTGCGAGTTGCAATCGTATGCGAGCATCGCGTTAAAATCTCTCCCGTGTGAGTGACTGCTGCGATTTGCTTTTTTGGGGGGCGTGTCTGGCAATATCGTGCAGACAAAATCTCACGTGAATCTTGCGCCGCGTAAGTGACCTACGCGATTTGAGAAAGAAAAAAGGCAAAATGTCGATTCTCGCAGCTAAAAATCGCCCTTGTAAATGCGCCTTTACTGTTATTGAGCTCGTCTCAAGCTTGACTGGTAGAGGAGGATGAATACCCTAAGCCAAAACACGTATCTTGGGTACATGATGGTTGGTCGATTTATCAAATACATAGATGAGATGTATCTGGCCAGCTCTAATGGCGGAAACCCAGATTAAAATTTAAGCATTATTATCCAAAGAACAGTCAGCTCAAACACGAAACTTTGTGACATTTTGCAATGAATCATTCCAACTTTCAACTTTTTACTATTTTACAGTACCTAGATAAACCAGAAAATCAAAAAATGGAACGATCACGAAGTTGTTCTTTGTAAGAATGAGAACAACCAAAACAGAAATGCTTGACCATGAGAAAATAATGTTTAAAACTTCATCAACTGCTGGTTGTTGACTCACGTTATAGCAGCTGCGATTGTAATAATAAATCATTTTTCTTACGGGTTGAACTTGCCAAACACAGTTTCAATAACTTGGTGTATGTCATCGCTTGGACTCGAAAAAGGAAGTTAGACGAACTTCCAGGTAGAAATTGGTCTTTTTCTCATTTTATGCCGTGGTTTGTAGGGTAGTATTGGTGTGAGAAAGTAGTCAAGATGGCATAAGCACCGTAACATATTTTAGTCAAAATAGCGAAAAAACAGGAAATTGGTTTGTCAATAAATTTACAAAACAAACACTACAAACTGGAATAGACTGGGTCTAACATGAAATTTGAGCAATATTAAATCAAAAAAAGCTTAGTTATCAGCTATTTTGACCAAAAAATTAATGCTAAAGTGGGCAAAAAATCCATATTTTTTGACAAAAATTCAAAATTTCAAATTGTATGCTGTCCTCTTCCTGTGAACCGAATGAGCTGAAATTTGGTATGTGGGGTTTTTATCATAAACCCAACAATTTGCGGGGGAGATGGGTTAACTTTGAAAAAACAAGTTTTTTTTGAGCAACCCTAAAGATTAAGCTTTTTGCTGTAACACAATAGAAAATGAGGTTCTTGGTCTCTGGCTGGTTGGCCACCCCTGCCCTAAATGAAGTTAAAAAACTGATTTGCAACAAAAATCTGATATTTTTGGAAAAGTCTCTAATTTTCATCAACCATAAGTCCTATGTAGTAGCAATTGCGGAAGTAATGTCGAATTAACTTAATTGTAAATCGACTTTGTTACTTGAATATCAATTATTCATAAAAAGATGTATCACAAACTACATATCGGTACTGTACTGTATTACAAGTGCTTACAAATTTATCTGAACATGGAATTCATAGTGTTTAAAAACAAAGTAAAAATAGTGAATGCTTGTAGAGTTAATATGGTTTTATCGTCTGATGTAATTAATTTTAAAGTTCGCCTACCATGCAGTATTAGTAGATAGTGTTGACCCTTTTTTTTTGGTTTGTCATACTTTGCACTTAGTGATATTTTCTGCTTTGTAATGGTTCGTGCTTTGTGATAATTGGAGATACCGGGAATAGTTTGCACATATTGTAGATATCTCGTGTTTTTGCTCTGCAAATATCGCAAACTGAGTTGCTTGTTTTGTTTTCTTTGAGGTATAGCAGCAATGGATAATATTGATATCTCCAGCCATATTAACTTGTCTTGATGCATGATATAGCGTTGATATTCATTTTGCTGCTTCTAATTTGTGCCAAAATATTGTTTTTCTATTGAATTGGCTACGATTGTAATGTTACTTCTGACTTTTTTACAGCTCATTTGATTAAAATTGTATGTTGGGACAATTAAAATAAATAAATGCAATAAAAAAGAGAGCTCTTCTGTTACACAGTTACTACGTCTTTCATCTATCTTCGTTGCCTTATATTGTTGTTTTCGCTTTTTTTTTTCGTGCTGATGATTGCATTTTTGTGGGAGTACACAGGAGCGCCGAGAGCCGAACGTGGGCCCGGGGCCAGCTCAAATGTGACGGAATTGTGGTTTTGTAAAGTCCAAAATAAACGAAGAAAATGCTGCTGTTTGGTCCGAAAAAATGATGTGATCTCAAAAAAAAAATCTCCGAAATTTCAACGGTTTTTCCGGCCGAAATGCAAGTCATCACCAATTGAAATAAAACTGTTTAAATGCGACTTTGATAGGTTTTTGACTTCTCGATGTCATTTGGATGGGCCCTCTCTCAAGCTCATGGGCCCCCTAAACTCCATGGGCCCCCGGGTCATTGTCCCCCCTGCCCCCCTTCTCGTAGGCCGTGGGAGTACATCTTCACATTTGAGCCGTTACTCCTGTCGTTACCATGTTTCATCAATTGGTTCACTTTGCTTGAATGAAGTAGTAAGCAGTTTTAACATCCTTCCTGTATGAACTGTGATGGCATTTTTGAGCTTTTTTCAATGACTTGCTTTTTTCCCGTCTTGTTCTAGTTAGTTTTTTACTGTTTTGCTCTTTTTAATCAGGCGCTTATTCCTTTTCATTCTTGTGAATAAAATTTGTTTCATTAGTTTTTTTTTTAACATTTTGCCAGCATACCCAAAAAAGGTCATTGTGAGGGAGTAAAATTCCGGCAACTCGAGGGGACTTGAAAATAGATCATTTGAACGGTTTAATATTGATCTTCAGCAAGTACTTAAAAGTGTTGGAATGGCGGAGGTCCATTGAAACACTAAGTCAATTGGAACAACTAAAATTTTTCTTTGATTTTTTTTGGTCTTTAGCTTACATTCGGGAGAAAAATATACATTTATGTCAACCATGCAGGAAGTTTGGTTAAAAATTAAAATCATTAAAAAATTAAATAATTATAAAAATCCCACGACAGTCTGTTTCCCCCTCATGGGTTCGTCAGGCGGGGTAGAATTCATATATGTCATGAAAAAGTTGCTGCTTGGGTGTGAACAAATTACCCTTGTCATTGTGCTGTATCCCTGGACAAAATTTGGGCTGATCTGACCTGCTCTAAAAACTAGCAAAAGCAATCAAGTTTGAAGCACAAATAAAATGAGTTTTAGTCGTACACAAACTTTGTTTTCAGACTGATCTCGTCCGTGTATCCAGAATTCATTAGGGGAAGCCAAGCCAAAATATAACTAGTTACACTTGCATGTGTTGGATAAGGTTGTCTTTAGCAGCTTACTAATTAGATTCTGGGGTACTAAACAATTGTCACGAGTAGAACGATAATAATTTTAATTACAGGAAATGCCGTGAGCATGATAAATTCAAACTATATAACACTTGTATGCAAAATTTTTCATGAAAAATTGTCAAAAATGGTTGTCGAGTCTGCAGCCACTTCTATTTTAACTCACACGACAAATATAATTCGAAAGTAAAACATTAATTTGAAGCAGCATACAATCGTGTTCAACTTCAAAAGTTCTTGATGCAATTCTGAAGAAGCTAACTGCAAGAATTTCACACAGCATTTACTGTAAATGTATTTACATAAAGGTGTAAAGATTAAACTTAAAAATCTCCATTTAAACATTGTTTTTACTATATTTACAAGAAGGTGTAACGATCATAAATAGGAATCTGCAGGGAGATGAATCCTTAGCTCCTGAAACAGTTTATACTGTATTGTTTGGTCGAGGTAGACTCAAAATAACCTTGAAACGTCACACGGCTTGCTGCATGTGCCGATATTGCACCAGCAACTTGTGCCCGTGCGCTGCAAAATTTGAGGTCGCGGGCTGGAGATTGCATGCTTCCGGATTAGGTAAGAAAACTTCGCGAACATATAGTGGAAAACATGTTTTATTATTGAAAAATACAATAAGAAATCAAGTTTTTCTAAAACTTTTTTTGCTCTCTTTCCATCTATCTGCGTTTAAAATCACTTTTATCAAAACTTTTAACACCGCCATCTGCCGACAGTTTTAACTTTTAACAGATTGTCCACAAATGTTGCTCTCTCATTGATCCTTGTCCAGCCAATCACTGCATGGCTTTTTCTATTGCCACTCATTTTCCTGCGCTCTCTATTCTGATGAATTTTCTTGACAAGTGTCAGATGAAAAGCTTCGAAAATGTTAACATTTTAATCAAAGTAAAGTATAACTTTTTTGTTTCAAAAGCGTTGTTTTGGAAAAAAGCTTTTATTTGAAAAAAATATGTTAAAAAAAAAAAAAAAATTAAACAAATTTTGTTGTTTGAGAAAACAATTTTTTTTTTTAATTTGGAAAAAAATTTTTCTCAATTTTTTACATTTGGCTCCTAAAAGTTTCGGAGATAAGCCTTAATGTCCTGGCGCATAAAAGTCCTAATGCATAATTGGTGGCACCTAAACGTTCGTGCATAAAAGTCATGGTCACACAATACCATGCAGTACCTATTATTAGGATGTGTTTTTCGTGTGTGCAAGAAACTTTAGATATTAATTGCGTTTTTGTACTAGCTGCCTTCGATTTCCAATCATATGTGGTAAAAATGAAACCAGAAATGGTCTTCTGGGTTCGGTTGTAAGGATTACCAATTTAGTGCTCAACAAATCTGCCATTTGAGAAGAACTTGCACTGGCACAGCCTGGGGAAGGTTTAGGGGATCCCGTCCCTCCCCCTCCTTTTGAAAGTGCGCAATTTCACAAAAATTATTTTAAAAAGATAAAATGTCAAAAAAACTAATTGAAAAACTTTCAACTCGAGTGTAATTCTACCCTGAGTTGCAAATAAGCAACGTCAAAACTTTTGCATTTTTTTATATATTTTTTCAAACCTCATTGGCTTCCTTATCTTTAAAAAGTTTCAGCCGTCTAGCTCGTATTGTTTCCGAGATGTTTAGGTTGAAAAAACGTTTGCAGCAAAAAGGCAAGGTTAATATAGTAATGTAACAATGGAAATGAGTTACAATCAACAAATCAATTTTGGTAAATATGATTGAAAAAGTTACCTATTATGTCACATTAATATAACAATCGCGCAATAAAATTTGATTTCATTGAAACGAGAATTCAGCCTCGTTGCCTTTTTGCAACACAGGGTAGAAACAAAACCCGGAGAGTCGAAATGCTTGTATAGTCAGTGTTTATACTTATTGGTAATGTCTTGTCAGCATACCACATTGCTTTTACGGGAGAACGAGAGCGAGGCTGAGAGCAGCACGGTTTTGCACCAAAAAAACGCAATTCATTTTGTTTTAAAACTCATCATTTTCCAAAAAGTAGAATCAGATAACGATAAGAATTTGGGGCGGCCAAGATCTGACGCAAATCAGTCCACAAAATAAATGTCACCATAGTCAAATTGTATTTCAACCTTAATAGATTTGACAATATTTTAATAGAAAACATTAGAATTGCTGAATGAAAGCAAATCTCTTCTGAGAGAATGACTCTCTACATATCTTTAAGGTTGAAATTGATTTTTTATTATACTGTATTGGGTCCGTTTTACCGATAACGCGTATTTATGCGTATAAATACACGCATATCATTTGATTGCATGAATTTTGCCTGTTTTTTATTTATTTGCGTTTACACTGAAAATGATATCAGACATAATTGGACTAAACCGTCTTATGTAGGCCTACAATTAGACCAACAGCCTAGCCCTAGAGAACCTGTTTGGCTGAAAAACGGCGGAATCAATATAATATTGCTCAAAAAGTTTTTGTAGTTTACCAAAAGCGTAGCTACGATGGCAGTTTGATCCTTTAGTTTAGTTTTCAGCTGGGGTAGGAGGAACGGGGGATTGGCTGGTTTGAATTAATCTTACAACTTCAAACTGCACGATGTCAAATGTTTATTACAGTAAATAATACGCTAATTTATTTTTAGGAAATCTTTGTCGATCAATTTCTTTGTTTGCATATTACACTGTATAGCTATAGCTGTGTTGATTTGTAACAGTCACCCTTTTTACATGAGATTTTGCAAAATTTCGTCATAAATATTGGCTATTGCATCGCAGAAACTTGTATCACAGATATTATTACATTATAAGTCTTCAAAGTAACCATGTTATCTTATATGACGAAAAGGTGTTGATTTTTTCATGAACACCATTGCAAAGCTTCATGTAACAAGGTTGAGTGTTTTTATCGTCTAGTAGAGCAGCGAGTCTGGCGACGTTGTTCACATTGTGTCGAAGTCTAAACTGAGTGCACTGGTTGCCAGCAAAAAGTCGCTCAGACGCCGTTCACCTATTCCCAGATCTACACTGCATAAAATCCTGAGCGCAAAAGTTCGTCTTTAGTTGATTTTAAACCAAAATTTGGTACAATCGACGTATCCTCGTACTAGAGTACAAACAGTCAGTTGTTTCAAATAAACTAACGGTATACCTGTACGTTCGCGATTTTACGCACAGTGTAAGCCGGACCTAAAAATTCTCTCTGAAAGCATTCTACGCAGTTTTCAACGCGAACCAAATTTCGTTCGTGGGCGTGCTGTGTAAATAAATCCATTGTACTTCGCTATCACCATTTTTCCACGAACGCCGCGTTAGATTTGATTGAGACAATTAACCGCACGTAAGGAATGGTCGATCGCTATCGCATTGTTCTTGCTTAATGCTCGGGTTCCTATTTCCTACCAACGATAACAATATCATTACAGTAATCAATTAACAAAACTTTGTATTGGCAGCCGCAATACAGCACTTTTTTTTCTGTTTGAAGGATGTAAGCAGTACGTGGTGTCAATTAACAAAAATAATATTAAAGAGCACTTTTTCAAAAACCAATCATTTTGAGGTGTAGGTTGGGGTTGTTTGTATGTTTTTGCGAATTGTACATCTCATTTGTTCTTAATTTGTTACAATATGCTATATTTGAAAGTTGAAATAGTATTATGCTAGCATGTCTGAATAATAACGGCAATTAATGGCTTTCTCGTATGGCCTATATTACGAAAACTCGTTTTTGCGTTTGCTGCTGCATCATCAAATAAAATAAAATTGTAAAACCAGGTAAAAACATTTTTATTCTCTTTCATTTAGTTTTTATTCATCTGCTGCATTAACAACGGCAGGACTTCTGCCTGTTATCGCTAAATTTTTGTAAGTTGTTACAATTTGCCTAAACAAAAACTTTCCGATTTGCATATGCTTTAATCATAACAAAAAAATTCTGTCCCTCATCTTTTATTTCTGGCTGCGCCGGTGGATACTTGGTAAGGTCGATTTTGTATAGTTCACATCTCAGCAACTTGGTTTAATGTTAATGCTTGGAATTTTCAAATGCAAAGTGCTTTTGTGCTAGTAATGATTTGGCGAAAGTATTTAAATTTTTGCTTGGGGGTTTTTATGCGATTAACAGTTACCGTATCACAGGGGTTCCCTAGGAAAAAAAGCTGTAATTGTCGCGCTTAGACCCAGTCTTTAATGGGTGTAAAATCTTGAGCGTACGAGTGTATTTTTGGTTTACTTTAAAGAAAAATTCGGTACACCTGGCATACCGTCTTACCAGCAGACAAGCTGACAGTTGGTTAAAATATTAAACTAAGAATACATCAGGCTGTTCACTGTCATTTTTTTTCACTTTTTAACCTATTTTTACTTTTTTCAACTTTTTGTGAAAAATGTTACTTTTAATTGTGGAATTTTTTTCAAGTGCAACTGTGCGTGAATTAAACCATTGTTTGTGATTTATTATTTATATTTTGGGGAGATTTATAGCTTTGCTTTGTGTGAGGAAAATGAGAGAAGCTAAGTAGCGATTTCGGTAACTTTTTTAATTTTCATGATTATGTTTCGACAAAAGCAACTATTGTCTAAAAAAATTTTTTTAAAGCAGTCGAATTAGGTTAAAACTTTAATTTTTTTATTTTATGATTTACCTGCTTGTAATAATAAGCCTGAAATTATATCATTAGCCACTGCCCTCATAGCCCATTTACGCAGCCAGTTCAATTATGTTTTTGCAGTGTTAATTTTTATGCCGCATTTTAAAAGCATTGATTTTTGCTAAAATATGCCTAAAATTAAGTTAGTTTAGCAAAAAAAACACTGCAAAATCTTTTGAGTGCTGGGGGCTATGCCCCCAGACCCCCAAGTCTCCGGTAGCAAGGTGCGCTACTCCAAACTCCCTTGTCTCCAGCAGCTAGGCACGTTACCCCAGACCCTCAATACAGCCCCCCATTGCAGGTTTCTGGCTACGCGCCACGCCAAACTAACAGCCAGTACAGTAAACAAAAATTATATTTAGAGTAGCACTTGGTTACTGGTTGCGCCTAAAGCTATTAAAGTGGAAGGGGAAGACCGTACAAAAACGCTTACAAAAATATACCTTGAGCTGATCTCCCCTGCAAAAATTTCGGGATTCGCCCCTGAACTGTATCTTTTTACAGTATATATCGATTTTTAATCTAAGGTATGTTAAGTTACCAGGACATTTCATCTTCTATTGAAAGTTAGTTTTCGAGTTTTTGTAACAATTTTTATGCCAATATTTCACTGTGACAGCATTCATCTCACTTACGGTAAATCTTTGTACAAGTTTAAATGTTTAACTTGCAAAAAGATAACTAAACCCTGGTCAGTAAAATGGTTCTATTAAATGAAGTTATTTTCATTAAAATCATGATGGAGTTGGTGATATATGAAATTCTCTTCTTTGTGGAACGCACAAAAAATACTTCAGGCTACAGAACTATGTTACCTGTCTTTTGCTACAAAAGGCAACTTCAGTAATTTCTACCAAGCTGCAAGAATTATAAGCGTTTGTGCATAATGGTTGGATTAATGTGACGTAGTAGATAACTTTTTCTATCATGCAACAGGTAATAATTTATTTTTTGATTGAACTCATTTCATTAAGTAACTGGCACTAACGTTTTCCTTTGCAACGTATTATGCATTTTCCACCGCGATTTTCTCATAAATTATTCCAGCTGGAATCATAGGCGTAGCCAGAGGGGGGCAGGGTCCCGCCCCCCAATTGAAATGTCACCAATGATTAAAATGTAACAAAAAAGCCTATTGTTTCTTCAATTTCAGTTTCTTTTAGCATTTTTCGCAAGCTACAGTACCGTAATTAAGTAACAATAATACTGACGCCTGGGCCTCTTCAATTCAGTTTTTGCCAACCAATTTAATTCTACAACCTAAGTGAAATTGAGGATTTTTTTCTAAAAGTTGCTACCCCAGGCCCTCGTCGAATCTTTCTAAGAACGTAATGTAAGAACCAGGGCCCGATTTGCCATGTGACACAGTGCCAGGGGCCCTGTGCTCAGATGGTAAGCAAGATGTTGCGAAAATTCCCAAAGTGCCACAGGCCCTCGCGCAATGTAAATCCGGCCCAGACAATAACATGGTTAGTAAGCGTAACCATCTATTGTACTATTTTTCATTAACAATTCACCTCTACGCACAGAGCTGGACAGCGCTGTTTCGAGCTTTTAGCTCTCATCGGCAGCCCTCAGCTATCTTTTCAAAGGTATTCCCAGCTGAACAAACATCTTGGCCTAACTGGCAAACCTTATTGGCCTGCACAGAGGCAGATGCTTTAGTAGGGAATAAACGATTTTTTCACTTGTGGTACTTTAGAAACAAGTGAAAAAGTCGCTGGATCCTTGAAGTAAGGACAGTCATAGACTATCCCTACTACAAGGACATCAAGATAGTGCAATTCACCTCTACCTCACCAGTGTTTTCATGACAAGATACTTTTTAAAAAACATTAGCTAGGAGAAATGTTCATTGAACAAATTATTAAATTTGCATTTAGGGCAGCCTGGTTCCACTGGCCCTATATATACTCCTATAACTGGTTGTGGTTATTTCCATGACAAAACGAAAATCTCTCAGGCATTCGAGTGGATTATTATTTACTGCTAAAATATTACCGGAGGCAAGATAACGCGCTTCCTCTTACCTGGGCCAGATCATTTACAAAATTTAATCCAAAATGCAAAATTTTAAACGTGTTTTGGACTTAAATTGTAAGTAAAAAAGGATTGAGCAAATTAATTTTTTCAATTGGCTTTCACATGTTAAAAATCTAGTTTGCAAAATGTGATCCGATGGGGTTAAAATAGCTATTTCTTTGCCCTCAGACCCCCGTTTGGGATACGTTGAGGTTACTCTGGTTTACTCAACACATCTCCCAATTTAAGCATTTGCACTTTTTAACTTTCAGCTTAAGTCCTCTTCTCCCTTTAGCAAAATCCTGGTTACGTGCCAAACACGGACCACGACTTCTGATCTTCCATTCTACGATATCTTTGTATTACAAAAAGTTCCTTTTTCACAAATTTCTGACCACGTCATTGCGTGTGATTTGTGGTTCGCCCCCCCCCTCCTTACAATAAAAAAATCCTGGCTACGCCTATGGCTGGAATGCTGAAATTTTTTGCAAAACATAAAAGGGTGAAAAATGTTTAAAAATATACGTGAAAAAATTTGTGAAATTTTCCACATTGTTTTCTTGCAGCACGTGGTAGAAATAAGAGGACAAGTAAAAAAGAGCCACATGAAACCTGGCAAAGAGGTGCTGGCTGAGCACCACTGCTCTTATGCGTTAGTAAAATGCGTGCTTTGGGACAAAGCCCCCAGACGTTGATATGCGTTTTTCAAAATCCTTGCGGATTTTGTTTTTAGCCGTTTGTATCTTTGGCTTTAATTGGTTCAAAAACGTTATTTTCGTTTGATAGACAGTGTTTGTGCGGTTAACAAGGCACTCGGTTAAGTAGCATGGTTGTAAAATTTCAAATAGTGGCCAGAATTATGGAAAAGTTTTGTCATTTTTTTTCATTTTTTTTACAATTTTTGTCATTTTTTTTCATTTTTTTCTGTAAATTGCTGTCATTTTTTTTTAGTTTTTTGTTCAAAGGTGAGTGGACAGCCTGATACATGTGTACGTTCACGATTTTAGGCTCAGTGCAGCTTATGTATTGCAATAATTTAATTAGAAATACCCAGTTAATCAAAATTTAGGGGCATTATCGCACCATGACTTCATTATTGCATTATTGACTAGATCAGGGGTGCCCAAAATGTTTGAAGAGCTGACGGCATTGGCTTAATTGTATAGAGCAACAGGCCGCAGCCAACATCTGTTGCCGTAGTTGTAGGTGAAGATCAAAAAAAAAAGTTTTCGCCAGAAATTCATGTCATTTTTGCCGAAAATTTGGATAAAGAGCAAAAAAACGTCCTCATCAGAAATTGATATTATATTTGCCGAATTTTGGGTAATCTTAATGCAAAAAAAAGGACAAAAACCTAACTAAAGATCTTTGCCCGGTGGTTTGGTTTTTCACAAAATTACTCCTAAATACTGTAACTTAAATGCTGCACTTGTAGCACCCCTGGATGGATCAATTAAATTATAAACAAACACTGAACAAATTTGCCACGTCTGTTTTCAGCTTTAAGTCATTGCAATGCTAAAATAATGTTAAGATTTAATTAACCTAAACGTCGTCATCATGGAAATATTGCAATTCCACAATCGGATAGACAAACGGTACTATGATGCTTAAAATTGCAACTAAACATGGAGCGATCTGGCTTGTCAAAATGACACAAAAGACTGCATTTTTCAGACCTGCAAAAACTCAAAAATTCTAACTCCCATGAAATTTGCTTCATTCAACAAAAAATCGACGTTTATGACCACTTTAATAGGCTTTGAAAAAAAGACTAAACACAAAATCCTGGAGCACGTTTTACTAATTTCCGATTGATATTATCTACATCAATTTTAGCTTTTTTTATGAGATAGTACAAACGCGCGAGCAAAATGATATGTAAACATTTCTTGTCTAATAAAACTCCATGGCAACATCACGCAACTGATGTGAAATTTGAGCGTGAAAAAATGATTGAGCCATGATTGGATACGTTCAAAGGGATCGATTTTGAGGGGGCGGCGCCCCCTCGGGTCTGACACTAAAGGGGGTAAAATATGTCTGGCCCCCTCGGTTTTCTGGCAAGTAATACCCGCTTGGCAACAAGAAATTCCGGATTGAGATAGAACCAGAATGCGGCAAAGACCTTTTTTTTCATCTTCACCTGAATTTGGGGCAAAATTCTGGACTGAAATAGAATTATAAAGTTTAATCATTCTTCGAAAAAGCATTTTGCCCCCTCGGAATTTGCTTTATCAACAAAAAATTGACGCCTATGGATACGTTGTCGTTTATTCTTTCTGGGGCTCCGGTTTTTGTTTTGTTTTTTTACTTACAGAATATTGGCGAATGGAATGTACCAAGAAGCGAATTTTCATTTGAAAGCAGCAGCAGCGAAGTATGTGGAGGAGAATGTATCAAAGTCCATGGATGTGCTGGTGTCAACTGCTACGTCGAAACAAGTATGAATTATTTCATTGCAAAATTGTACAAGTAAGTTATTGAAGTTACCAAAGAAGTTAGGGCAGGCCTGCCCAACTTTTTAGCTGCTACAGAACACTTTTACAGGAGAAAAATTGTTGCTGGCCACATGCATTTTTACCAAAATTAAACATCAATTAATTGCAAGTTTATCTTGATAATATCAATGAAAATCAATCAGTTTAGTGAGCCACTCGATTTTGGTTTTCCTGAAGAAGCCAATAGAAAGAGTCCATGAGGAAATTGACCCCGCACAATAGCCCGAAATTCTTCGAAATTATGCCCTTAAAGTGCGGGAAGACCGTTTTTTTGCTCTTCACCTATATCGGCCTGCAAATTTGTGAAACTCACGAGCTCCAACATCTTTAAAAACTCCCTCCCCAGTGCAAGTTTCAGGAATAACTTGAATGGAAACAGTGCCTTTTGTGCAACTCTCATGAAAAAGTCCTGCCTATGCTGCGCACTTGATGCGTTTATGTAACCGGTTTTTTGCTTGTCAGTAACTAGGTTATAATATCTAACTGTACCAAAGTCTAACATTGCCATCAATACTGCCTAAAATAAGTCCTCATCGTCTACCAAAGTCAACGTTAGTCAGAATTCGAATGTCTTTGCGGAACTAACAACCTAAACAATCCTCTCAGCTCTGCTATATCTGCAGGTTAAATTTGCATGTATCTATTTGACTTTTTACCAGTTTGTAACCTAGTTTTGCAGCTTCCTCCTTTGAGCCAACTTGTCCGATTGAGCGTTGTTTTATTATAGTGATGTAACAATAATATTTTTTTACCATACTTTCAAAGAGAGCAGCAGTTAAAAGGGTTAAAAGTTAAAATTTATGAAGAAAATTTTTGATAAGATTAAAAAGTTTGCTTTTTTAAAAAAATATTCATATTTATTCATATTGGATGCAAATTGTTTGGAAGTGCTGCAGCTCAGTAGTTTCTGTGGACAAGCCGCTCGTGCAATTGCGGGTCACAAAAAACAACCCCACAGGCCAAATGTAGCCTACAGGCCACGGATTGGGCAGCTGTGTTGTAGGGGAAGGGTCGAGTCTTACGAGTCAAAAAGTAAAAGGAAAAAGAATACAGTTCATACAACATGGTATCATCTTGACGTCGGAAAATTTACGGCTCTTGAACCCCATAAAATAGAAAGAGAATTACTTAAGATCAGTAACTGTTATTAATTAATAAGAAGTTTAGAAATAAGTGAACCATCCCTGGAGCTACACCACTTGTCTGTCACGATAGCCTACCCACAAAAATGGTGACAGACATGAGGTGTAACTCATGGGGTGGTAGTTCATATGTTTTTGGATTTTATTTCAAAAATTGAAATCAAATCTTTCATTGTGTTCGCTGTATTTTCCCGATGTGTGTAACGAGTTTGCGTAGCTCATCTCCACGTTATTGCGGAACACAACTACAACAAGATAATGTTGTAGTGATGGCGGCTACACTGTGTCCACTTTAAACGGCCTGAGATTTAAATCTTAGACTTCCCACTCCAGAGATAAACGCATTACCCTCGATTAACTGAAATTATCTTTTACCAATAAATAATTGGCAAGGTATAGTGTTTGTCACCTTAGTAAACAAGCAAAAAATGTAATTAGTCAGCAGAACAACAATATTTCAATATCAGTCGAATATACTGTTCAATTAATCACTCTTGAATTATTTACCTATGCAGGAATTGGAATTTTTCTGCAGTAGTGTTGTCTTTTTACTGAAATACCGGGAGTAGAAGTCAAGCGTATTTTTTTGACTCTTTGGTGCTGCAACCCTTGTCTAATCTTTTGCACTATGAATGTATCTCAATACCCGCCATGCTAAGTTAATAGAAGCGCAAAAGTGCTATTAACTGTAGCAAATTAAATCTTTCATTGTACTTGCCACGTTATGTAGAGACGTCTTACGAAATGGTGGGTCCCGTCTCCCCGTCCTGCGAGCAACGTAGCTCTTTTCGAAATGCCTTGAGTGGCAAGCCATTGGAAACATGGGTGTCCATTTTTTTAAACCTGATAATTCTCGTTCGAGATACAAACGCGTTATGGCTCGACCAACTAGTCAATGCTACGTTCACTACTAACATTAGTTCCGTTTTCAAGGTTTTGCAAACAGCAGTTGCAATCATTGATCGACTAACATTGCATAACGTTGATACGTGGTTAAGCAGTCGGTTATCTGATCATTTGATGTCTAATATGAAATTGATTCTTTTTGATCAGGTATGTAACAGTTGTAACTAGACCTTACCACGGTCGTGAAAAGTAGTTATTAGGATAAGCTAATCTTGAGAACGTAAAACTAGACTAGCTTTGAGATTTGTATGCTTTGATTACAGAACCTTTAATAAGGACTTGGTTAAGCAATGTGCGACTTTCAGAATTGTAATTATATTTTATTCATCGAGTTGCCTTGGCCAAGAGACAGCGAAGGGACCTTTCGGTCTTCGAGTCAAGCCAACACCTGTTTACCACACATGGTGGAGACTTCATACTATCCCTTTCATTGCTGAACGTAAAAGCAGCGAAGCTGTGAATTATAGTATTTGGTTTCAGCTGACCGGGAATGGAACTCGAGTGTACTGCTTCAGTAGCAGACGCTTTATTCACTCGATCACCGATCGGTTGAATTATTAACTTTAAAAATTTGCGTTCCATCTTTTATTTAAAAAAGCACTCAAGTGGGAAATTTTTTGCTCCGGTTTCCCTCAAATATGTTTTGACAGATCTGGGCCCGCAAGACAGAAATTTCTTCGTTTGCATTAA
The DNA here is from genome assembly GCA_963965965.1 of Trididemnum nubilum. Taxonomy (NCBI): domain Eukaryota; kingdom Metazoa; phylum Chordata; class Ascidiacea; order Aplousobranchia; family Didemnidae; genus Trididemnum; species Trididemnum nubilum. The sequence continues at coordinate 29,778,562 of OZ014470.1, forward strand.
TAACAAGAATTTTTTAAGAGGCGCTACCGAACGAAATACTTGCTAAAGGCAAGAGGTTGTTTTTGCACTTGCATCTGAAGCTCTGAGTGCTTGGTAACGTCATTTTCGCTAGCTGAGTTGATTGGATCCAGTGAGAGATATGACTTTAAGTAAAAAAAAGTCACATTTTCCTCGCCAACTTATACAAAGATTTTGAAGCACTCTTAAGCATGCGAGAAATCTTTTATGGTTCTGAAATTTAATGGCGAAATGTTGAAAACTTCTGTAAAACTCTATGATTTTCCGATATTCCTGTAAAACTCAATGCAGATGCACAACTTCGTACATAGACGTATCATATTTCCAAATGTCAAGTTTCTAGCTTTTGTGGTTTCAGAGTTTTCACACTTTGAAGGTTATCGATATTCCTGTAAAACTCATTAGTATGCAATGCAAAAAACAAAACGATTGAATGTTGAGTTTGTCTGGTGAAAAAAAAAAGAATAACGGTTAGTTGCAATGTATTTTAGATTGGAATCCAGCAGCAGTTGATAAATTAGTATGAAGCGCATTGAAATAGAATCGCAAAATTTTCTCCCAGGGATGTTTTCTTCCCAGAGAATGAAACAGATACGCTTTGATCACATGTAATGCTGATATAAAAGTTTGATTTTTAGGGTGGTACACTTAAACTATATCAAAAATATTTGTGTCGTAAATATCTACTAATATAAGAAACAACTAGTGCTGTAGCTTAAACTGCTCAAAAGATTGATGTTTGGGGGATCCATTTAGAGGTTTTTGGAAGTGGTACCCCTAACTTTGTCACAATTTAAATATCTATGACATCAGAACATTGATTTTTAGAGGTCTATTTGGGGAGGTTTCGGCGGGGGTAGTATCGCGAACTATGTCAAATTATTAGTCTCTTAATGTCTACTGACAACACTGCATAGACACAAATTTAATTAATAAGTTATACCTTTGTTCTGACTGAGATATCGCAGAGATCATAAGTCATGGTACTTCGTACCAGCTATTTATTTAGCTGCAATATGGATGATGTGACTCACTATTGCTATATGTTGTATATAATTAATTTAATACATTTGTATCGATTACAAAATTGTTATTGATACTACGTATGAACAGCTATTGCTTGAAAGGGTTTCCGTTGAGGTTTCATTTTTAGGGTGGTTTTTGTTTCCTCACCATGCTCCGTTAAGCTAAAGATAGTTTTTGGGCCACTTGCGCCACCTATTGACCACCTACATTACCGTGCCTGGCCTTGCACTGGTCACTGCCCATCTCTTTCCTCTTCATCTATTATTCAAACAACTAGTGCAGCCGTCAGATTTACTTACGTCTAGTGTACCTGCATGTGTATGTTGATGAGTGTGATTGATTAGGCCTCCATTAGGCATAAAACTGGTGCGACAGGTGTAGCAACCATGCAAATCAGAATTGGGACTTCCGCGATGCTTTGCGTCGGAAGTCTTTTATGTTTTTTCCGTGAAAAGTTACGAATTTGGAAACAAAGTTTGAAAACGCTCTAACTTAGAAACGGCTGAAGGTAGAAACTTGAAATGTAGATCTTAGCTGTGGCACATATGAATCATTCTTAGTGCAAATTTTGGGGGCAATCGGTCACGTGATACGGGTTTCCGAGCCAAAAAATGAAATACCAATTGTAGGTTTAAACAGCTCTAGCTCGAAAACTAATGGCACTAGGGGAATAAAACTTTCGAATTTAGAAGCGTCTGGGCATGCCCTTTCAGCTCTCAAAAATAAATTATGACGATTCCACACTTTTTTTATTTATTTATTTATTAAGCAAATCACATTATGGGAACAAAAACTCCGAAACCACCAAAGTTAGAAACTTGAAATTTGGGCAGATGATAAGTCTATACATGAACTTGCGTCCCTCCAATATTGGAGGCGCTACGTCACGTGGTTTGGGGCAGATGCACCCTAAACTTGTGACAGCGAAGTTTATTAAGTGATTTCAGTCAACTTCGCGTGCGTGCTGGCCGAATGGTTAAAGTCGCCAGTGCTTGAAACCTAAGACCTGGGCTCAATACTCTGGTTGGTCATCGCTTTTATTAAACCAAGATTATATTGAATCTAGCATATTAATTTTTTTTTTCAATTACGACAAAATCGTTTATACTATTTTTTGTTTGACGATAGGTATGATCAGAGGGTATCAGGTTTCATTGTCTGTGAAGACGTCCCAAAAATCAGCTTCTAAAGACCTCAAGCTAGCTCGCTAGTTCCTTTTGCTATCACTAGAAATTTTAAAGACAAGAATATTTTGACGTACTTTGGAGGTAGTCACCTACGCTCGTGTGCTGCCGTGGCCGAATGCTTAAATGCGCCAGTGCTTAAACCTAAGACCTGGGTTCAATTATCTACTTGATCATCACTTTTATCAAACCAAGATTATATTGAATCTAGCATTTTTTTTCGATTACGACAAAATTGCTTTGAATATTGTTTGTTCGATACTAGGTATGATCAGAGGGTATCAGGTTTCATTCTCTGAAGACGCCTCAAAAAGCACTTTCATAACACCATTAGCAAGCACGCTACTTTTTTTGGGTGTCCGTAGAAATTTTTGGACAAAACTATTTTGACATATTTTGGGGGACCAAACCCCCAAATGGACCCGAACAAATATCAGTTTTGTTGACGGCTTAAGCTAGAGTGCTACATCTTTGATATCAAGAGACAATTCAGAGACAAATACTCAACATATTTTGGGGGTACCATCCTTTCGGGGACCCCCCAACCGGCCACCCCAAATATCACTTTTTCGAACAATTTTTGATATCAGTAGATATTCAAGAGAAAAATATTTCAACGTCGTTTGGGGTACCACCTCCCCTCGGGGACCGAAATGAACCCCCCAAAAATCTATTTTTTTAACGACTTAATTTAAGGAGCCAGTGTTTTTTGATATCAGTAGATATTTAAGAGACAAATATTTTGACGTGGTTTGGGGGTACCATCCCCCATCGGGAACCAAAATGGACCCCCCAAAAATCTATTTTTTGAAACACCTAATTTAAGGTGCCAGTGTTTTTTTGATACCAGTAGATATTTAAGAGAAAAATATTTCAACGTCGTTTGGGGTACCACCTCCCCTCAGGGACCGAAATGGACCCCCAAAAATCTATTTTTTAACGACTTAATTTAAGGAGCCAGTTAATTGGCTCAAGCTAGGGCACTAGTTTTTTGGGTTTTTTTGATATCAGCAAATATCTAAGAGATGAATATTTTGACATGGTTTGGGGGTATTACCCCCTCGAGGACCCCCAAAAATTAATTTTTGATTGGCTCAAAATAGGGTGCCAGTTTTTTTTATCAACACATACTTAACAGACAAACATTTTGACATAGTTTGGGGGTGCCAACCCCCCTCGGGGACCCCCCGAATAGACCCCCCAAAAACCAATTTTTTGAACAACCTAATTTACGGTGCCAGTGCATTTTCGTATCGGTAGATATTCAGAGGTAAATATTTAGACAGAGTTTGGGGGTACCACCTTGCTGACGCCCCCTTGCAAATGGAACCCCCAAAAACCAATGTTTTTGAATGGCTCAAGCTAGGGTGCCAGTGTTTTTTGCTGTCAGAAGATATTTAAGATGCAAACATTTTGACGTGGTTTGGGGCTATCGCCCCCCTCGGAGATCCCCCCAAAACCAATCTTTTGAACGACTTAATTTACGGTGCCAGTGTTTTTTGATATCAGCAGTAGAAATTTTGGAGATGAATATTTTGACATAGTATGGGGGTGCCACCTCCCCCCCCCGGGGACCACCCCAAAATAGTCCCCCAAAAATCTTTTTTTTATTGGCTCAAACTAGGGCACTAGTGTTTTTTTAATATCAGTACATTTCTAAGAGACGATTGTTTTAACATCATTTGGGAATACCCCCAAAATGGACCCATCAAAAATAAATTTTTTATTTGGCTCAAAATAGGGTGCCGTTTTTTTATATCAACAGATTCTTAACAGACAAATATTTCGACATAGCTTGAGGGTGCCACTTTCCCTCGGAACCCCCCCAAAGTGGACCCCCAAAATCAAATTTTTGCATGACCAAATTTACGATGCCTGTGTTTTTCATATCAGTGCATATTTCAGAGGCAAACGTTTTGACAGAGTTTGGGGGTACCAACCCCCCAACGACCCCCTAAACATCAATTTTTTCAACGGCTTGAGCTAAAGTTCTACTTTTTATTTGATATTATGAAACACTGATGAGACAAACACTTGTACATACTTTGAAAGTGCCAACCCCCGAAAATCCCCAAATGAACCTCACAAAAATCGATTTTTGAACAACTTAATTTAAGGCTTCAGTCTTCTTGATATTAGTAGGTATTTAAACAACATAAAATTGACATAGTTCAGGGTACCACCCCTCCGCAACCTTCCCAAATGGACCCAAAAATTTAATTATTTTGAACAGCTTGAACTAGAACGCTAAATTTTTTTGGATATCAGTAGATATTTAAAAGACAAACTTTTTTACACAGTCTGGGGGTACCAAACATCTATCCAAAAAATCACTTTTTAAAAGCTAAATTTAACAAAAACTCTTAAAACCATCAAAGGTAGAAACTTGAACTTTGGAGATATGATAAGTCTATATTATGAAGTTGTGCAGCTGCATTTTTGGAGTTAATACGTCACGTGGTTTGAGGCAGACGCATCAAAAACAATAACAAAATTTAGTACATGATTTTAATAACTGATTTTTGTCATGCATACACATGTGCTACTGTGGCCTATTGCTTAAAGGCACCAGCATAGGAAACCATTGTGATTGAATAGACCTGGGTTCGATCATCTAGTTGGCCATCGGCTTTCTAATTCCAAAATCATCTTGAATCCAGCACATTTTTTGATTAAAAGAAAATCGTTTTTAAATTGTTTATTTTGACATTAGATATGACCAAAGGGTATCCGGTTTTATTCTATGCAAAAATCCCCCCAAAATCAATTTTTAAACGGCTTAAGTTAGAGTGCTAGTTTTCTTCATATCAGTACATATTTAACTGACGATTACTTGAGCATAGTTTTGGGTGTACCCTCCCCCAAAAACTCCCAATTGTCATTGTGTTGAACGGCTTAAGCTAAAACTCTAGTTTTTTGGACATAATATGGGGTACCAGGCTCCCGGTATTCCCCACGTGAACCCCACAAAAATCAATTTGTTGAACTTAAGCTAAGGCTCCAGTATTTTTTACATCAAAAGATATTTAAGAAACAAAATGTTTGACAGAGTTTTAAGTACTCCACTCCCCTTCGGAACCTTCCCAGATGAACCACACAAAATCAATTATTTTGAACGGCTTGAGCTAGGGCACTAGTTTTTTTGAACATCAGTAGATATTTGAAAGACATTTTTTTACATGGTTTGGGTGTACCAACCCCCAAATAAACCTCTCCAAAAATCACTTTTTAAAAGCTAAATTTAACAATTGATTTCAGTCAGTTGGGTTCATATGCTGAGCTGGCATAATGATTAAAAGCGCCAAGGGTTTGAAATTGTTGTGAATGTACTGAGCTGGGTTCAAATACTTAGTCGGACATCGGTTTTACCCAAACCACAAACGATTTAAAATCAACATTTATTTTTTTCATGAGACAAAATCAGTTTGATTGCAAGGCATACGATTGAGTTTTACAGAAATATCAGTAACCTTCAAAGTATGAAGGGGAGAATGATGGTGAAATGGAACTGGCGGAAGTCCTGTATTATTTTCCCCGGGAAAATGAACAGATATTCAATTTCCCCGAGAAAAATAACATGGGACTTTCAACAGTTCCTTTTCACCCGCATTATCGATATGCGAAAGTAAACAAAACAGCCGGCAACACATTCAGGTCTTAGTAGAATTATGAGAAAACAGCAGGCATAATGTTATAATACGTCGTTGTCGATTAAAACAAATAAGGTAAAAAATTTTTAAACATTTTCGCATGATGATTGTGACGCCTTCGTTTTCTGCGTTGACCTTGGCGGCATTTTTTGAATTCTGCTGCTCAGTAGTTTTTTTCATTGAGAGCGGCGGCTTTTTGAAAACTTGCTGGCAAATAGAGTTTGGTTCTATTTCCCCGCAAGAACTCAGCAAGACTTTCTAGTCACTGATTTTCATTCTTACATGGGCTGTTCAATATAATTGACGACAGGTGCCCACAATAGCGAGTCATGAACTTGCACGACATTTCACACGATTGATGCCAGAAAATTGTGCAAAAAAAAAAGTGACCGTGTGATCCCGGCCTAAATGTAATGGAGTCTCATTCCATTGTTGTATCATAGTGGTGTTCCATTGTTGAGTTCTTGCTTTTAAAGGTTTGATTTACCGAACCCAGTCGGAGGCAAACAATGTTGAAAATGTGACAGTACCATAAATGAGGTTTCAAATCCCAAATGATACCGAACTCCACATTTGCATTTTCATAACACTGTTTTTTTTGTTTTGTTTTTTTTTGTGTCGAAGAAACCGGATAGCGATCGATCTTTCACAACATCCCATTCAATCGAAGTATCGCGGGTCATTCACAATTTGAGAGAGAGCGCAATCAGCAACCAAACTAATTCGGGTAAATATTATGCGGAAACTACTCTGCTACTAGAAAACTCGGACTTCGTTTTTAAGAAATACTGCACTACGAGGGAATACTGTATTTCAGGGGTGGACAATATTTTTTAATAGCGGACCAAATAGCAATAAGCACAATGTTCTGCTGGCCGCATTGTTTAAATAAGATGATATTTTACCAACTATTGATATTTCCAGCCATGAAAATAAAACTGCAATAATATCAAAAACATAATACCAGTATTATTCGGAAAAAAAATTTTTACTTAAAAAAACAAAAAACATAGCAATACGATTTAATCTTTGTAAAAACAATTCAGTGAGAAATATGCGGTTGTCTTTTTTTCTGAACCACTCTGTTCAAATTTACTTGAATTGAGGTGCTGGCAACCCTAAGTCCATTTTTCAAATGTTCATGTGTCATTACTGGTCGATAAAAAGATTTCATAAAACCCATTTTAGAAAAAAATTTTTCACACAAATAAGTTGAGCCAAAAAGTGCCATTTTAGAAGCCATAAATTTTTTTAAATCTTGGAACTTCTCTTGGTCAAGATATTTCGGATAAAAGTCACCAAGATCCTTTTCCACATACTTGGCCTTCAAGTTAATCTTCTCCGGAAGATCAGTCAGTTCCATTTGGCAATAGGGGTTTGTCAATGTCTGTGTGAAATGGTTCAGAAAATATTTCAAATAAATGGTCATGGGATTTGAAGTCTTTAAAGCGAGCCAAAAATTCATTAAGCAATTTTTCAAGTTGATCTGCAAATTTGTTCTTCTCTGGAAGCATTCCCATTTGTTTTAAAGTTGGAAAGTGACGGAGACTCACATTCTGTATGTGTGCGTACTAAAGTCTCAATTTGTTCATAAAGCCTTTATGTGATATTTATATCGCAATTTTTAGAAATGCACTTTTTTTTAGAAATTTCTGCAAAAACCTGGCACTTAATGGGTCAATTATTCAATTAGCTCTCATCATCAGCGTACGCTAGGAAGTACAAAACTGTTAGAGATAATGAAAACTGAATCTCTGTGGTCTCAACGTCAATTCGCTATCAAGAAATTCGCTCTAGCTTTATTTTTCTTCCTCAGGCTACTCTCTTCTTACATTCGTTGCGTTTAAAACACTTTATTTGTTTTTCCCATATTTTATGGAGCACCTCAGAAAACATGTGAAACGTTCGCGGGCCCTCTCTATTCAAAAATCGCAACCTTTTGCGGGCCCCACAATTTCTCGATGTGGGCCGCATTTGGCCCGCGTGCTGCAGTTTGCACACCCCTGCTGTATTTAACTCGATCTGTAACGAGCTTTTAGGCACGACCGTTTATGTGTGGGGGATGTTTCGGCGCCAGAGACACTTTTTGCTTTATTCAAAAGACAGAGTCATTTCGATTTTTGAAACAATGGCTTGAAATTTTTATCTGATGGAATAGGTTCACGCGCATAAACATCCCGTTCGGCATTTAACTATCATCTATCACAATTCGTCAGTGGTGCACAACCTGCGGCCGTGAAATTTTACTTTGAAATACACGTTGAGGCGGCCGTGCATTAATTAAAATGTTTTGCTACGTAACTGTTAAGAAATAACTGTTAGGAACAGTTACGATTTGCTAACTGTACAGTTAATTAAGTCAGTAATATGCCAATACTGTTTATTTACCATTGCGTAACTATTTACTGCTTACAGTTGGCCTAGCCGAGTCCTTTCCGCAAAGTTCGTATTCGGTAGTTCCGTAACTTTTCAACGTCACAGTTATGTTTAACTAGTTTATTTTCGAAACTTCATCTTTGTTGCTTAACAATTACGCTAGTGTAATGTCGTGTACGAATTTCTGTGACGGCACAATTTGATTTTTACATACGAGTGAGTTTTTCTTAGATTTTTCGGGATTGTTCCTTTTGCCTATAAATAATGTGAAAATTCTTGACTTTGGGAATAGAAGTGAGAATAAATTTGACATGAAACTGCTGTTAAGTTGCATTAGAAATGTTAGCCAATTACGCCGCTGAGGATTCAGTTAATGATAAGTTCTGCAGTAAAAATATAAATTTTCAAACCCGGCGCCACGGGGGGGGGGCATTTCGGGGTCATCCCCCTCCCCAAATCACTACTTGTGCCCTCCCCCTAGGCGACGATTGTGCCTCAAAAGAAAGTAAAAGGCCCGATGTCACTGGAGTGCATTTCTGGGCTTGTGCCCTCCTCCAAAAAATACTGCTTATGCCCTCCTAAGCATGAGTAAAGTCTTGTTTAAAGACGAAGTCTAAAATTTCATGCAGAAGACCTGTTTTGTTGTTTTTTTTTGGTCTTCACCCCTGAACTTGTAGCCAAGTACCAAGATCCGCACCATATGATTCTGTCGTGCCCCGCAAGGCAAGAATGTGTTGTGCTTCAAAAGGAGGCCAACGGCCCGTATCTACAGGGCGAAATTTTTTGGGTGAAGACCTTTTTTTGTCTTTACTCCCAATTTGAGGGAAAAGTTCATTTGTGCCCCCCAAATATTTTTTCTGCCCCCCCAGTCACGCTACTCTGGCGGCCGGACCTGTAACTTTTGTTATAATTTTGGAGGAAGGGAAGGCGTCTTGACTCTGCCCTTTAGCTAATCAGCTATCATTGCTGTACGTTCTTCTCCTGTCTGGTTTCGGATATCAAAATAACAGCGATAAAATTTATTTAGCAGTTTTTTTGGCATACTTTTTTCGAAATTAAAATCTAGCATATTTCTTTCGGATTTAGCATTTTCTAGTATATATTTTTACCTTTTTTTTTCGGATTCTGCCTTTTTGTAATTTATAATTGAATAAATTCTCTAAACTTGAAAATTTGGCTTTTTCTAATGTTTTAGCATATGTTGTTAAATTGTGCAGCTTGAAATATAAAATTGTAAAAAAAATAACCTTTAGTCGTTAGTGCATTTATGGGGTGTTTTGCGGCCGGCAATTGTAAAAAGTTTTAATGTTTAATCGTTTACTTTCTTCTGGCCTAAAGGCTACCGGCGTCGAAGCCTAGAGAAGAGCCACCAGAACGGCGATTTCTTAAAACAAGCAATGTGAAAAAGTTATCGTCCCACAGGATTGGAACCTCCAGCCTTTGGATTACCAGTCCACTGCTCTACTACTTGAACTAGAGAAGATGTCTCCTCGCATGCTTAATTTTGGTTATTTGAACCCAGCAACTTGCTTTTAAAATGGTATTGATAATAGTAATTTAATTGAGTTGTTTTGACATGTGCAGGCCAGAGTTTTAATGTTTAATCATTTGCGTGCTTTTTCGCATTGCTTGTTTCAAGTAGTCGCCATTCTGGTGGCTCTTCCCTTGGCTTCTGTGCTGGTAGCCTTTTGGTTAGAAGTGCGCAAAACGATCAAACTTTAAAACTCTGGCCTGCAAACGTCAAAACAACACAATTAAATTAACTATCAACTTCATAGTGCTGGGTTTAAATTAGCCAAGATTAAGCATACGAGGAGACATCCTTTCAAGCTTAAGTGGTTATAGCAGTGGCCTGGTAATCCAAAAGCTGCAGGTTTGAATCCTGTGGGAAGATAACTTTTGCGCATGGCTTGTTTTAAGTGGATCCTGTACATCTCCCCGAAAAACACCTTCCAGAAAGGACATTTCCCCTAAAAACACTTGCCTGTTTTCCAGAATTGACACTTGCCAGAATGTACATTTGGCCGAATGGACATTTTTCCGAAACCCTATTTTCCAGAATTGACACTTGTCAGAGTGTACATTTGGTCGAATGGACAGTTCCCGAAACCTATTTTCTAGAATTGACACTTGCCAAAATGTACATTTGATGTTAGTAATTATTATACAAGAAGACGAAATAAAACTCTTATGTTCATTAAGCCGGGTAAATATATGCTTTATATCAGGTTTCGTTCTACTGCCGTGTACTGTACATTTCTGCATAGTTCCTAGAGTACCCCACTGGAAAAAAACTTGCCAATATTATTGGATTGATCCTTGGATAAGCCTAACATATTATTAGGAACTGCATAATAATTTAGTATAGAGACCGTTTCAAGCCTTTTGGGTTCCCGAAGAAGAAATTGCTGAAAACTAAACTGTTTAATTGATAAATGTTTAAGTACTCACCTTAAAAATTGCAAACGTAGGTATAGGCCTAGGCCTAAAGGTTTGTTGTTCACCGGGCATAAGTAAAATAACTCTGCTTCTGGCGTTCTTCTGGTGAAGTCATAGTCACAGCAAGCTTGATCTTAGAAGCCTTGTTGTTTTTATTGACGTTTCGTTGGTCATGACGACCAACATCATCAGAAATACGAGCAACGATAAAGAACTACGACTGAAGCTACGTAGCATCAATATGAATTGTAAAATTTTTAAAAGTTTTAAAATTTCGGATTTTAAAACTTTCGTAGATTTAAAAATTTTTTAAATTAACTTTCGGATTTTAAAACTTTTAAAAATTTTACAATTCATATTGATGCTACGTAGCTTCAGTCGTAGTTCTTTATCGTTGCTCGTATTTCTGATGATGTTGGTCGTCATGACCAACGAAACGTCAATAAAAACTACAAGGCTTTTAATTAAGATCAAGCTTGCTGTGACTATGACTTCACCGGAAGAACGCCAGAAGCAGAGTTATTTTACTCACCTTAACTCAAATGCATCAAAAACTTTTATATTCCAAAACTTCATTAACAAAATTTAATTACTGCGCCGTCTGCAAATAACAACAGCAATTTTTTACCCAGAACCGCAAAACAGTGGCGGCTTCTGACCATTTTGAAAGGGTAACCTGCAGATTGTGTAAAAACATTTGGGCCCTAAAAAGTTAACGTAGATAAATTTAACTACGATGAAAAAGTGCTACTGAACGTATTACCAAAAATGAGCTTTTTAGGTCAATAGGAGTCTACTTCGCAGTCACCTTTGTAATTATTCAAATGTTATGCCTCATTTATTGTAATGTCTCAAATGCAAAAGCGGCACGCCGAGGCCAAAGCACGGACTAGAAAAAGTAGTCTAGATTGGTATCGCTGACGTCGAAAGTTCGATTCAAGATTTGGCTGTCGTTACCGGCACACGACTGAAAACATGTTTCAAAACCTTATGGATAGACATTATTTCTCCTGAAACATTAATTCTTTATTTTAATATGCGTTTAACCATTGTTTAACATAACATCGCTCAACAAAAATTGCCGAAACATAGTAAATACACTACTGTAGTGTAATCCTTACGACAGGTATTTTAACCACGAAGAAATACTGATCTGCAATATTAATAAGACCAAGGATGGTATAAATGGCTTTGGCTCTACAATTATTGAATTGACGTTGCTTGGTTATTATTTTCAACGTTTCAAGACATTTAAATATCGAAAGCAAATAACCAGAAGCTGTTTATCAACGACCACATATTTACAAATAATTCATTTAACGCAATTGGGTCGCTGTTTAAAAGCATAATGAAGTTTAGTCAAATTTGGATACTGTCCCGAAGTCACCAGATATCACTTGCGATGTTACGTTCTAGTTTAGCATACATCCTTCCACGACTCTACAGTCTACACTAACCGCAGTAACCTACAACAGTACAAGATGTGATATATGTTCAATATTTCAATGCTTGCTATCCAGAAACACATTTTTGCGTTTAAAAAGCTGCGGCTCGCGCAGCTTAATAGTTATAAAGTAGTTATACAAATGCAATAATTTTCTAATTTTTGCAGTCGAGCGCGAGAAGGGGGGTAAAGGTGATTAATTATTTAGTGGTCGCCACAGCAATTCTAAAAATCTCCAAAATAAAAATATTAATAAAAAAAGAAAAACAATCAGACGATGCAGGGTATGCTGCAGCTTTTTTAGCTTCCATTACGAGCCGCCCCTGCCGAAAAATATTTAAACCTGAGTCAAAATAATCTTATTCCGTAATGAATGTGACAAGAGCGTTATTTGTTTGACTGTGTCCATTATTTAAAAAGTCCACGTAGCCATCTTTACGTTAAAACAATAATCATCAAGATAGATCAGTCTTTTTTCACCTTGGGCCAGATTTTGTCGACAAACAATGATATGGTCAACGGTTTGATTTTCTTGCTACCAATAAAGAATGGCTGAGATGGCCCCGACAATATTAGTACAAGTTAAAACCTCCAAATCCTGCCCTAATGCGACTCACGGTGATTGGGTCGCTTCGCTGAAGAATTAAAAAGATGCAGATGATTTGCAGGCGAAATGCCGAACATTAATAAATCGCCTTCATGTAAAAGATAACATGCTTTCAATCGATTTTTAATTTCTATGCCTACTACGTTTGAAGCATGTTGATGATTGTAGATGAATTGACCGATTTGGGATATAACTCTTATTTAGTAGGAAAACTGTTACAGTAATGCACTAAGATTTACGGGTAATCAAAAGTCAATATTGTTTATTGGAATAAAAAAAATGATTTTCAAGGAAATGTAATTTTATTCTCGAAAATAGGTTTTCGGGGAAATGTCCATTCAGCCAAATGTACACTCTGGACCGTGTCGATTCTGGAAAATAGATTTTCGGGAAAATGTACATTTTGGAAGGTGTCAATTCTGGAAAATAGGTTTTCGGGGAAATGTCCATTCGGCCAAATATGCATTCTGGCAAGAGTCAATTCTGGAGATCAGGTTTTCGGGAAAATGTCCATCCGGCCAAATGTACGTTCTGAAAAGTGTACGTTCAGGGAAATGTTTTTCTGGGAGGTGTAAGGATACCGTTTCAAGTAGTCGCCGTTATGGTGGCTCTTCCTTAGTCTTCCGCTCTGCTAGCCTTTAGACCAGAAACACGCAAACGACATTTGTGAAAAGGTTGTGTACTTCTACATTAGGTCAATGAAGAGGAAAAGAGACTTGTTTAAACTTCCGAATGGGGCGGAGGACCAACAAAATATATCCTGTGACATTCGAAGTACAATAAAAAATAAACCATGGTATACTCATACTACTATCAGGGGATGATAAAGATTCATAACAGACCGAGCCCCCACGATACAAATCACACTATCTTCAATGCGGAATAATATTAATAAATATTGTTGTAGGAAGTGAAACTCAAATAAAGAGTATTGTTTGCGGACAGTTGAAGATTGTATCAGAACTTCTTTCTTCGCAAGAGAACATTGTCAATATGGTACCCCGTCACATAATGTATGTCTTGGCATATTTAGTACGTGAACTAATTGCCAGCACAAATTCAACAGATTTTGAGCTTTTTCTTAGTAATTTAAAATTTGAACACTGCTCTTGTAGCGCTTTGCTGACACTAATTCAAAAATTTTAGTACACTACTTGGCAAGTGGCAGCAATGTGTGGCAAATTTATTTTAGATTTTCTTTTTTTTACTAGCTCCATGGTGCAAAAACTGCTTTCAGCTGTAATTTTCTGTTCTTATTTGTTTATTGTGCTTACCGAAAAGGCAATACAACAATTACTTGCAAATGCATTGAAAAGTGAGTGTACTTTTGAGATTGTAGAACTGTAGGTAGTTACATATCAGTTAATTATTCATAATTTTTGAGACTCCAAAGCAGGTGCGGACACCTCCAAACATGCAATACTCCTTACGGAAAAAAAATGGCCCGCCCCCCTCAGTGTTTGCCAACCAATTTGAATAGAGGAATGTTTGCCAACTCAATTTTCAATTTTTGCGAACCAATATATTACCTGGATAGAAATTGAGAGTTTTTGTCCTAAAAGTTAATATTTCAGGCCCTCATCTAACCTTTTTATGAACGTAATGCAATAACTAGGGCCTGATTTACTATAGTATGGCACAGTGCCAGCTAGGGGCCCCGCGCTCGGATGGTACAACTTTTTTTGATCTTCATCTATAATTGGTAGAAAGATGTCCAATGCGGCCCTGAAATAACATGGTTAGTAGGCGTAACCATCTGTTGTACCATTTTCAAATAGCTATCCACCTTTACCACGCCAATTTTTGATCATCACATGTTGGATCCGGTATTGTCGACGGAGTTGGCCGGATTTCGTATGGTCATTGTCTTCACCAGGGTTGGAAATCGATAATAAAAAAGTAAAGATTAATCTATATTCGATTCTTCAAAAAAATAGTTAAGATTAGGCGATATCGATAATGAAAAAAAAAGTAAAGAATAATAGATAATGTAATCGATAACTTTTTATAAGAGTCAAAAAAGAGTGTCAACACATTTTGACATTACGACTAAAAATAAATATCTGTATGCAACTGGTACCATTGTTGGTACTGGTTCCAGCACTGCCAGTAGTTTCCTTATCAGAATTATCCCCAGAACTATTAATTGTCACTGCCACTGGTAAAGAAACACATGCTTTACTTTCCATAATTATAAGTTGTCACTTGTCTGGGCCAATAGGTTCAAAAATTTCTTATTTACTAGGCTATTACAGTACCAGTATGGCTCTAGGTTATTTAATAGCCCAAGCTTTAATAAACGAATTGACTACCTAGAGAATAGGCTACAAAACTTTGTATTACAGGGTTCCCACGATCGGGAAAAAGTCGGGAATTTTGTAAAGGCATTTCCCGACCAGGAAAAAGTCGGGAAAAATGTGTGCTAGTATAGAATAAGGATGGAAAACAAGTTGGCAAAAATAGCGCACATGCACCTTGTAGAAACTAACGCGATTGGAGCGGATGATATTAAATATCCCGTTTGTCTTTCTGATACTTCTATTAAGCCGATAAAATAGTAATAACACACCTGGGGGGTCATAACATGCTCTTCGTTATTTATCGAATGTTCGTTATTCAAAAAAAAGCGACAAATGGCATTATATGCTCCGAAAATAACGAATGACCGGTAGTATCTTTTCGGAAATACCGTGTTTCCCCGATAATAAGACCTACCCGCAAAATAAGACCTAGCGTGATTTTTGAGGATGATTTTAATGTAAGCCCTACCCTTAAAATAAGCCCTAGTTGGGAGCGGCAGAAAGACGAAAGAGTCAAGCATTCTTTTTTTATATTTATTCAAACTGCTTTAATGCGGTGTATGCCATCCTGTCATTTAATGCGGTGTATGTTCTTGAACAAATTGTTGTTAATGAGTTTCTGAATAAAAAACATGTTTATGGCAAGTAAATGTAGATCTTTTTTCGTAATTTCTGTTTATTTAAAATCTCGTAATTTTTACTTTGTAACTTCATTTTTTGATATATCAAAATAATATATCCCCCGAAAATAAGCCCTAGTGCCATATTTTGGAGTAAAAATTAATATAAGCCCTGTCTTATTTTGGGGGAAACACGGTAGTCACAAAAAATTCCATTACTATCGGATATTCGCTATTTGTAATTTCATATTATTTGCTCTTCGTTATTTGGTATTATTAGCTATTCGTTATGCGTTATTTGGTATTACATGTAGACCGGCAGCCCGGAAGGTTTATTTACCCCAAAGACGGCGGAAGGTTTGATGCGCCTAAAATACACGTCTTTACTCATCTTTTAAGAAAATGTTTTACTGGCAAGTCAAAAGTTCGGCTAAGACCCCCCAAATCCACAATTTATGGGGGGTCAAAATGGCCTTTATTTACCCCAAAGACGGCATGGATAAAAATTGCTTAAAATCGTTCTCTGGGGTCCACTGAACAATGAAATGGCGAAGACAGTAACTTTAGGTTCGGCTAACCCCCCGACAGTAACGAATTTAGGGGGGAGGCTCAAAAATGGCCTTTATTTACCCCAAAGACGGCATGGATAAAAATTGCTCAAAAACGTCCGTTGGAGTCCACTGAACACAAAAATGGCAAAGACAGTAACTTTAGGTTCGGCTAACCCCTTGACAGTAACGAATTTAGGGGGGGGGGCACAAAAACTGACCTTTTTACCTGGAAGACGGCAAGGGTAAAAATTGTTAAAAAACATTCTTGCAGTACGCTGAACACAGAAATTAAAACAGTTGCTGTCGGTTCGGCTATCTCCCTGTCAGTAACTAGTTTAGAGGGAAGCTCGAAAAAATTGCTCTTATTTATTTGAAGACGGCAGGGGTAAAAACTGCCAAAAAACGTTTCTCGGGAGTCCACTGAAAACAAAAACAACGGCAATAAACTTTGGTATCCTCAAACTGATTTCTTACTCTTACTGCAAAAGTCATTGCACTACTAAATACGGCTTTACAGTATTGTTTTTGAAAAAAATCATTTTAAGTTGATGGCGTTATCAATCATTAAGTAACGTGATGGTCGATTTGGGCTAAAATGACGTCATGTTGCAGTGACGTTGTCTTTACAAGCGATTTAGATTTTGCGTATCAGCTTGTCTTTTTAATGTGAGTCATATGTTAGAAAATTGTTGATAGTCAATCTTCTGAAACAGTGCTTGATGATGTACAAAGTAAAATCAGAGCAAAATACAACTACAGGGTGGCCCATAAGTCACTTTACATTTCAGAAATTAAATAATTTTTTCTTAAATGACTATATTTAATTAATTCTTTTTTTATTACAAAGTTTAGAGTCTGTAAATTAGTTCTGACTTAGATACGAAAGATTATGTCTCTTAAATAGCCTCCATTCTCGGCTTCACAAACTTGAGCTCTTTTTAAGCTATTCTCCATGACACTTCTTAACATCTGAGGTGGTACTGAAAGAATTTCCTGTCGTATGTTTGACTTAAGTTCTTGAATAGTTCGGGGCTTATTGACATACACTTTGTCTTTAAGATATCCCCAAAGCCAAAAGTCTGATGCTGTCAAATCAGGAGAACGTGGAGGCCATTCAAAATCGGAATTACGAGAGATTATCCGATCCTGAAACATTTCAGTTAACAACTGCATTGTGGCTCTAGCGGTATGTGCAGTTGCTCCATCTTGTTGCCACCAATACCCTGCCATGTTTGCTAACTGAGGTTGAACAAAATTCACTAGCATGTCTCGATATCTTTCACCAGTTACAGTCACAGCATTTTCATTTGCATCTTCAAAGAAGAAGGGCCCTATAACTCTTTCTGATGTTACTCCACACCATGCTGTGACTTTAACCGGGTGCAATGGAATCGCATGAACTTTCTGAAAGTCTAGTGGTTGTAAAGATTGCACTAATTGAATTTTGTAAGGGTACATGTGCAAGTCTCTTTGAATACGCTGCAGAGAACTCCGTGAGATGCCAAGTTCTTGAGAACGCCTTCGAGTGGATGTGGTTGGATTCTCTTCAATGCTACGTTTCGCAGCTTCAGTATTTTCACGTGTACGTACTGAACGACCTCGTCCACTTCTAGGCTTATCACTTACAGAGCCATACTCTTGAAAACGCGCCACTAAGTTCATTATTGCAGGCCTACTAGGGGGATGTCGAACATTGAAATTGCGCATATACGATCTTTGCGTTGCAACAATTGACCGTCCATTTTCAAAGTAAAATTCAATTATCTTCACTCGTTGTTCTGTTGTAAACTTTTCCATACCAAAAATTTACAAGGATTATATTTTTAAATTCTGAAAAGAAAAATAGAAATATATTAATAGAAAAAAAATTATTTAATTTATAAAATGTAAAGTGACTTATGGGCCACCCTGGTATAAAAATCACAGTAAAAGTTTACTAAAAAAATTACAAACATTTACTGAATAATTTTCTGTATTTTACTGTAAAAACGAAGTATATAGGCTTCGTTATTTAAAGTGATAAATAGAAAATTATTCAGCAAATTTTTATGGGCCATATCACACCACAAAAACTGCATTGAATTATAGCACAGACTCAAAACAACCCAAAACATTTCAAAAAAAGTCTAAATTCTTAAAAACTGTGATAAATTAATAAGTCTGCGTATTACCAATATTCAAAATGCTCTTTCCGTTATTAAGTCTTTCGTTAAGTGCTTTGAGTCCTATGTTCTCTGAGTCTTTTGCTTATGCGACTTTTATCAACTTCATTAATTTTAGAGTTCATCGTAATGAGTGCACCGTTGCAAAAATTTTAATTAAATTTTGTCTGCTTGCAAATAATTTTGGAACAGGTAAACGCATAAAGCTTGGTTGGAATGAAAGCATTATTCCGAAATGTCACATTATAAAACCCATGGCATTTTTAAACGAGGACTGAAGTAAATTCACTGAAGCTAGGTAAACTTAGAGCAAACGTATTTGATTAGATCAGTGTTGACTTTATCCTCCTTCACCCAGCCGTGCCAAAAATATTTTACTTTAAATATGACCTATGGCATCTCTGGTCATTGTTTTTATTGGCAGCCCTAGCTGAATATGATAACATCTGCGACACCATTTTAGTTCTATCTTAAGGCAACGCCACGGTTAGACTAAACCACAAAAGCCTTTTAACCTATATAGAGGTTAATATAGGCCTCTATGGGCTAGGCTACTGCATTGAAACGTCAGGGTTGCCAATAAAATTTTAATTAGGAAGGTTCCTACGTAGGGTTTGAAGTAAAGCATCCTTGAAACGGCTGGCTCAAGAAGGATGTAGTCAATTACACCAAATCTAATCTAATACGATTACCCTAACTTTAGATACCCCATTGATTTTGCCTTCAGTCCTCTTTCATCATAAAAAGGCGCACGATAGCGTCTAAACTGAAGGCAGCTGCAGAAACGTAGCTAATGAACAAATTCGACGGGATTTTTGCAATCGCGCACATTGAAAATGTTTTAAAACTTTGAGACCATTATTCATATGATGTACTGCACAAAAAACTAAGGCTTGTTAAATTCAAGTTGCAGCAAGATCACACTATTCTAGCATTGATAACACGGATTTTGTTTAAAACCACGTTCTACACTGGCAATATTTTAAAAATTCTTGATTATTTTTAGTTTGAACTTCTCAATAGACACTATTAGGGATTAATAGCGTTTATTTTGGGTGTTATGAGGACACTAAAGACAATGAGGTGGTCTCGATCAAACAGATCAACGAAATTACCACATTAAATGATGACGTTAATAACGACAGCAACTTAATTTTCAGTAGTTGGTAGGCCTCTATGTAAGAATTTGTCGTTCAATTTAGGCCCATTCTACTACATTAGGCGTAAAATTGTGAGCATGAGAGTGTGTTCTTAGTTAATTTTAACCGACTGTTGTCGGTATGAAATAAACTAAAATGCGTATATTTGCTCACGATTTTATACCCAGCGTAGAGCGGGACCAACAGTTCATCAGGTTCTTGGAAGGTAATATACGGCGTTTTTCCATAAGTGCGAATAGGTTTGGAATATACCATAATTATTGACTACTGTATAATCCAATATTTTAAGATAAAGCTTATGTTTTTGCATTGACAAATGCTTGATGAAAGGGCATATAGGACACAGGTCACGTTTGGCTCTTCTGGTATTTTAAGACAAGTATTTTCCAAAAATTGTTTCCGTGCCTTACTCTTCTAACATCTCCGTTTGATTGAGTTTTATTTTTGGACTGATGGATTGGTATTACTGGTCTGGCTACTGCAACGAAGCCCCTTCTGTTGAACTAAAACAACCTCACTGTTTCTTGCTTTTCTTTTTTTTTGTAGGATAGAGCATTCATTTGGAAATGGTTTGAAATTTTGTTCTCTCCCTTTCCTTACCCACATTCCATTATTCAATCATTGCTTTTTGGCAACGAATACTACGTCCGGTAGTTTCTCTTTGAAAATTAAGTCTACGAGATTGTCCTTTGCTCATGTTGCCAGTGTCCACAAAACTAGGCCCGTTTGACGACTTTGCCACCTCTGGCTCCAAATTCTGATTTCATTTCTATCTCTATAATGGTTTTGTCACATTTTCAAACACCCCGCATAATCTATTACATAAGCTCGTTCCAACTTACTGTATAACGTTTGTCTTGTCTCACACCATAACCCCGATGTGATAGAAATATTTTATAGCAGAGGTCAGTTATCCATTTTGTGCCATGGGCCAGTTTCAAAAAAAAAAAAAATTTGTGGTGCTATCCTCAACAAGATACAATATGGTGCCCTTTAGCCAATTCGCAGGAATTTGTAGCTCCATTTAAAGAACCGGTTACAGATATAATTCCAGCAAAACTTGAGCAGCCCCACTGGATTTACAGAATTACGATCATCCATCTTGACTTGAAAAAGTGAAACAGGATTTTCTCTAAAAAAAGCTTTTTCTTTTGTGTTGGACTACTCAATGTTCGTTTATATCTTTTAAACAAAACTTGATCCTTTTTTTATAACTTTTACATGTTCCAGGTCGCAGATCATTGTAAAATAATACTCAGAATAAAGATTCGCGACCCGGAAGCAAATTCCTCAAGGACGTGTTTACTAACAATTGCTGATGTATGAAAAATTTGTCAAATAGATATGCATGGTAGTTGCGAGCTGTGATACAGTACTATCTGACACTTTTCCGCCGTTTTATGCCAACCTATCTCTCCTATTAGTAGGCCTCTGTTTCTGGATTAGAACTGGGTTCTGTTGCATTAGTAATGTAATCCATTATGTAAATTGATGTTTTCAAGAACACGCATGTTGGACTTACGAATTGACTACTCAAGCAAGCATCCTGCTGTTTGTGCTAATAATGATAATTAAATGTTTTCAAACATCTCTGCTTCTTCCAAAAGAACTGCAAATTTACGATCTTTGAATTTATTTGAGCTGATAAATCTAAGATTTGTCATCATTAAAATTCTCTGCGCTCAGCAATTTGTGCAATGTTTAATCGAAATCGTAAACTAGCCAACGAGTATTTTGAATGCTGGTAATATGTAAATTTATTACATGTTTTTGAGATTCAAAATTTTTTTGAAATACTATACTCGAATTAGTTGCTTCGAGACTGTGATACAAATTTAACGCAGTTTTGGTGGTGTGATATAAAACATAGAACACAGTTAACTGTGCGGGACCGGTGCGTCTTGAAATTAATGCAATTGTAATTACATTTTATTCACCAAGTTGCCTTGGCCAGGAGACAGCAAAGGGACCTTTTGGTCTTCGAGTCAAGCTGCCACTTGCCCAGCAGTCTACCACTCGCGATGAAAGCTTCACACTGCCCTTTCAATACTGAAAGTCAAGCAAAAAAGTTATGAGTAACAATTTTCATAGTCTTTGGTTTGACCCGACCGGGAATTAAACCCAAGTTTACCGTTTGAGTAACAGACGCTCTATCCACTCAAACACTGATCGGCTCAATGACGTAATTTATACTGCAAAACAGTTTTGTGAGCAATCTTTGAAGTTGTACGATTTTTGAGAAAACGAGATAACTACTAACATGTAACGTCATTGAAAACGACGGCATTTTTGCCCAAATCGACCATCACGTTACTTAATGATTGATAACGCCATCAACTTAAAATGATTTTTTTCAAAAACAATACTGTAAACGTAAAGCCGTATTTAGTGGTGCAATGACTTTTGCAGTAAGAGTAAGAAATCAGTTTGAGGATACCAAAGTTTGTTGCCGTTGTTTTTGTTTTCAGTGGACTCCCGAGAAACGCTTTTTGGCAGTTTTTACCCCTGCCGTCTTCAAATAAATAAGAGCAATTTTTTCGAGCTTCCCTCTAAACTAGTTACTGACAGGGAGATAGCCGAACCGACAGCAACTGTTTTAATTTCTGTGTTCAGCGTACTGCAAGAATGTTTTTTAACAATTTTTACCCTTGCCGTCTTCCAGGTAAAAAGGTCAGTTTTTGTGCCCCCCCCCCTAAATTCGTTACTGTCAAGGGGTTAGCCGAACCTAAAGTTACTGTCTTTGCCATTTTTGCGTTCAGTGGACTCCAACGGACGTTTTTGAGCAATTTTTATCCATGCCGTCTTTGGGGTAAATAAAGGCCATTTTTGAGCCTCCCCCCTAAATTCGTTACTGTCAAGGGGTTAGCCGAACCTAAAGTTACTGTCTTTGCCATTTTTGTGTTCAGTGGACTCCAACGGACGTTTTTGAGCAATTTTTATCCATGCCGTCTTTGGGGTAAATAAAGGCCATTTTTGAGCCTCCCCCCTAAATTCGTTACTGTCGGGGGTTAGCCGAACCTAAAGTTACTGTCTTCGCCATTTCATTGTTCAGTGGACCCCAGAGAACGATTTTAAGCAATTTTTATCCATGCCGTCTTTGGGGTAAATAAAGGCCATTTTGACCCCCCATAAATTGTGGATTTGGGGGGTCTTAGCCGAACTTTTGACTTGCCAGTAAAACATTTTCTTAAAAGATGAGTAAAGACGTGTATTTTAGGCGCATCAAACCTTCCGCCGTCTTTGGGGTAAATAAACCTTCTGGGCTGCCGGTCCAATGCTCAAATTATATGAATAACGAATAGCGAATATTCGATCACTACGTCATTTTTTTAAAAATATTTGGAATTCTCTAAACCATTCGTTACCTTTATTTTTATCGGTCTTGACATAATATTTTATTGTCAATCAGTATAAAAAGTTACGAAAAGGCAAATACTGGTACCTTTTTATCGTTTTGTATGTTTATATTTTCTTAGACAAGAAATTGATAGATCTTTTTGAAAAACCATGTTGCCAATAATATGGTTTACCAAAAATTTTAAGAAATAAAAATTGCTGATAACTGCAAACGTTGAATTGGGCAAGTTTGTGTCCCTCGATAACGTAAAAATTTTATCTGAAAAATATTTGCGACATAATATCCTAGTAGCCTACCAAACACGCTAATTAAAAATTCCATCAAACGCGGCTACGATTAATTAAAGCTAAATTATTTCTTAACTCAGACTGAACTTACTAAGAATTCGATCAAATTTTACGATGTAAACTTTCGACAGTATTCTTATAAATGCCTTAAGAAAGAATACAAAACGCGTTTTATAAACAATTACAAAACTACTAAATAGAATTTGATCGCCGTTCAAAAAAAAAAAGAACAAGAATACGCAAAGTTTTTAAATCGCCAAAATTTCAAGTTCCAGCTGTATTAATAGATTAAGTACCTTTGTTGCCCAATATGCTATTAGTTTTTGCAGGATTAATGCTCAAGTGAAAAAGAGTAGTTCTTACCATCAAATCGATAATTATCTAAGT
This sequence comes from Trididemnum nubilum, assembly GCA_963965965.1. Classification (NCBI taxonomy): domain Eukaryota; kingdom Metazoa; phylum Chordata; class Ascidiacea; order Aplousobranchia; family Didemnidae; genus Trididemnum; species Trididemnum nubilum. The sequence continues at coordinate 29,802,131 of OZ014470.1, forward strand.
TTCCGTGCTCGACACTTTCTCCTTTTCACTCATTTGTTTCGTGTTTATTTTTGAAGACAGCCTTCGGATATTGAAAGATATATCAGTAATTTTTTTTCTCGCTTACAAATAAACGACCGAGACTTATTAATTGATAGCAGTCGAAGAGATGCGATAATTGTAATGTATACTGCAGAGCAATTCCAACCAATTATAATAGATTGCAACGACTAGAACTGTACGTAATACAATTATGACGTAACAGTCGGAACAGAGTTAACGAAGTGATTTCATTCTTTTTCAACGAATTACGAGTACCGAATATGAATAACGAAATACCGCATATGAATAGCGAATTACAAATATGAATAACGAAATACCATATAACGAATGTTCGGTAAATAACGAAGAGCATGTAATGACTCCCCTGGCTGTGTTGTGTTAAAGCTTCAGGAATGGTGGTCCTGCCGATTTATTTCGTCACAATACAAGTTCAACAAAACTTTAATTTGAGAATATTATTATGCTGTAATTAAAATCAAAGGCAATTAAGGAAACGGAAGAATTCAAGTACCAGTAGCCTACATGCACTAATGGAGGAATAGCGTGGCATACGCAGGCAGCAGGCAAAAGGTTAGCAGAAAACAGAAGAAGGCTATTTCAACAGTTACTGCATCCGAATGAAGTACAGGATTATTAACGTGCTACATGTTAATAATACACTGATAGCCTACAGTAGGCTGTTTGCCTAGGCCATGTTTGGCTTTTAATTTAAGTTGAGAGATTTACTTGCCTTCTCGCTAATAATGTGCTAATAGCCCATAGCAGTATTAGTCTCCATTAGGCACTCTGCTTAGGCCTATGGTTTTTTGCTGTAAGAGAAAGCTCCCTTGCAACAAAGCATACCGGTTCCACTCCAGCAGTTGAGCTACTGGAAATATATTTACTAGACTGTACCGATATTCTATTTCTTTGGCACAAACAATGCAAATAGCAGTAGGCTCTGCAGATAGGCCTACTGTATGTATCTCGCTTTGTCGGTTGGTCACCCTATGTGTTAAAGGTTAGTCAGCTTACGCTTTTGCCAGCAGTTTGATTAGTCTGTCCTATGTTTACCAGCTTACAAATAAAAAGGAGCCATAGTTCATATTTCACAAGCTTGAACAGTTTACGCCAGTGCAGTACCAGTTGCTTACTGCTTGGTTACATTTAGCTACTGACAACGAAGTTAACCAGATTGCCTACAATGTGCAAGAAATTAGTGTATCCCAATGTACCAGTGCTTACCATTGCCAAATCGAGAATTCTCGTCCTGTAAAAGTGGATATAGCAGCCAGTAGCGTGGGCGGGGGGCTATAGTCCTCCCATTGGCATGTCGACCATAATGCAGAATTAGAAAAATACCTCGTTTTTAGCACTTCTGAGACCGTTTTATGCACTGAAATGGACTAAATAGTGATTTCAAACATCTTTTGAACATACCGGTACGTATATTCAGGAGGGGGCTAATTTGTCAAAAATAAAACTCGCAAATAAATGAAAACTGAAAAATGTCCAAAAATAAGTAATCAAATTTAATCGCTGGTGTAAAAATGCTAAACATAGGTGTCATCAACAAATTACTACAGACTTAGGAATGGGGGGGGGCTATTTAGTATTAGTTAATTACCAATTATTTCTCTCAAATTTCTTTTTATTAGCCCCTCCCCCCCTAATTATTTTTCTTTATAAACTGTAGACGAAATAGATTACTCCAAGTGAGCTTTATTGAACTATACGATTTTATACTTTACCAGCATCTAAATTACAGAACTAAAATTTTAACATTAGCCACCTCCCAAATAGCTCATTCGTGCAACCAGTTAAATCATGTTTGCTATGAGGAATTCTATGCCACGTTGTGAAAGCATTATTTTTTGGCAGTGTCTGCTGCACCGGCCCGGTTTCCAACATCTAATCGCTGCTGCACCAGCGGCGGCGGTCGTTTTCTTATGCTGTTCAATTTACTATCTCTCAGGCTGGCATCGCTGCCCGAACCCTAACTCTAATAATAAGATTTTAGAGAAAAAAATGGACTTTGAAGCGAAATAGCTCTCAAGCGCTATTTTTAAAAAGCGTGTCCTGCGGGTATCGAAATCCCTACCCTCTGCATTGCAGCCAAGTGTACTAACCACTATGCCATCAGGGCTTCGAATTCGATGTGTCTAAGTGCTGTATTTAAATCGAATCAATGCGAAAAACGCAATCCGGTGCATCAGCGATTTGATGTCCGAAACCGGGACGGTGCAGTAGACACTTCCTTATTTTTTTATCAAAATAGTCGTAAATTTAAGTTATTTTTGCAAAAAAATGCAAAATTTTCAAGCGCTGGGGGCTTTGCCTCCAGACCCCACCCCTGGCCTCTGGCGGCTGGGGACTTCGCCCCCAGACCCTCATCAGTCTTCGGCGGATGGGGCTCAGACCCCCCAAACAAAGCCCCTATTGCGAATTTCTGGCTGCGCGCCTGATAGCTGCCGCTTGGATACGACCATTGAGCCTTGGCCTCAACACCATGCCGCATTGCCTCCATCTTATATGAAACCAAACACCATGAACAATCACTTTGCAATTAAGAAATGCCATTACTATAGGCTATTTAGTCGTCTTCATCCATGTAATAATTGAGTTCTGTTGAGTTGGTTTTGGGATTGTGTTTGAATAACTGCAGTTTTGTGTAGTTCAGATGACTAGAGCTTTGTTTGTTTTGAGCAAATTTAGGTATGGAAAAAGTAGGGAATTTTTTGTTGACAAATGTGTGGGAACCCTGGTATTAGAACATAGAGATTTATAGAAAACGTGAAAGTTAAGCGTACCAGTAGGCTACTCCAACGTCACTAAAAAACACAAGTTATGCAGCGCATTGGTCACGTTGTGACGTAACTATGCCGCCATATTCGTGCCTAATGCTGATATCGCCAACCGTGCGAAGTTGAAAGTAATGCAGTTTTCGCATATTTAAGGTAGAATTTGACTCTTTTTGCGGGTTCGCGAAAGAGAAAGTCATTCGAAAAACAATTGCGTGTACTTAAAGCAATTACTAACTAATTGAAACTAAGTGATGGCCTCCAAGAACTGATTTAACGCATTTTTTTACCTCCTTTAATCGTACCCGCAAAACCTTCAAATTGCCTAGGAGAGCTAATTTTTTCATAGTCACTATGATTTTCCGAATTGAAGTTCTGCCTAATAAACTTCATCGGCCTATAATATGGCAGTCTACCCTGCAGGTCGGTGGAAACGCAACCAGAAAGTGTTTTAACACTTGCGAAGTTGGTACCAGAAAGACTTTATACCGGTATTTTTATCGTCATAACCCGTCAAAAAATTTTCTTAATTATTTATTTATTAGTAAAATATTCTCCCTATACGAATGCGATAACGTGTCACATATTTATACAACTCCTTGGACAAAACGGACCATAGGTTAGCGCATAGGCGTAGCCAGGATTTTTGATTGGGGGGGCCAAATCACATGCAATGACGTCATCAGAAACTTCGAAAGAGGAATTTTTTGTGGGGGGAAAGATATCGTAGAATGGAAGATCAGAAGCCGTGGCCTGGTGTTGACCCGTAACTAGGAACTCGTTCGCGGGGGGAGGGCCTAAACCAATAGTTAAAATGCGAAAACGTCCAAATGTGTAACTTACTGTAATGTAACTTACTGTAAGAAGTGTAACTTACTGTAATTCAAACGTATTATTGACGGGGGTCTGGGGGCGAAGTCCCCAGCCGCTAGACAATTTTTCGTAACCTTCTGAAAAAAAAGCTGTTTTAACACCATTGGATCACATTTTGCACGTATTCAGAGCCCCATTTGAAAGTACTTGATTTTTAACATTTAAAAGCCAATTGAAAAAATTAAGTTGTTTAGTCCTTCTTTTGATTGCAATTTAAGTCCAAACACGTTTAAAATCTTGCATTTTGGGGTCAAATTTTGTAAGTGACTTGGTCCAGGTAGGGGGGAAGTAAAGTACATTGCCTCTTGCAATATTCTAGCAGTGAATAACAATCCACTCGAAAACTTTCCTTAAGAGATTTTGTTGCATAAAAACTGGCTAGGTGGAAGTGAATTGTTATTGAAAAATGTGCAATCGATGGTTACGTCTACCAACCATGTATTGCCAGGGCCGGATTCACATTGAGTTGGAACCCTGGCATTTTTGAGATTTTCGTAATATTTTCCTGCCAAATATAGGTGAAGTCTTATATGAGGGCGGGCCCCTTGCACTGGGCCTTCTGTTAAATCCGTCCCTGGTTATTGCATTACGATCATAAAAACGTTACATGAGGGCTTGAGTTAGCAACTTTAGGATAAAAACCCTTAATTTCACTAGGGTTATACGTTTAAATTGGTTGGCAAACATCAAATTAAAGGGATCCACGCCCCATGGATCAATATTATTATTGGGGGCCCATTTAAATTGGGGGCCCTTTAAATATTGTGAGAGGCCCATTTAAATTGGTTGACAAAAATCAAATTGAGAGGCCCGGGTTTCCTGGATCGATATTATTGTTGAAGCCCATTTAGATATTATTGTGGGGGGCCCATTTAAATTGGTTGGCAAAAATTAAATTAAAGGGGCCCCGGGCCCCCTGGATCAATATTATTGTTGGGGTTTTATTTAAATTGGAGGCCATTTAAATATTATTGTAGGAGGCCCGTTTAGATTGGTTGGCAAAAATTAAATTGAGGGGCCCAGGCCCCCTGGATCAATATTATGATTGGGGTCCATTTAAATATTGTTGTAAGGGGCCCGTTTGAATTGGTTGGCAAAAATTAAATTGAGAGGACAGGGCCCCCTTGATCAATATTGTTGCTAATTACTGTTGTATGCGTGTACTGTTGCACGCGATGCTAAAAGAAGCTAAAACAGAAGAAACAATAGCCTTTTTGTGACATTTTTATCATTGGTAGCATTTCGCCCCCCCCCCCACCCCCCCCCCTGGCTACGCCTATGGGTTAGCACCATGCCGATTGCTGAGGCAGCAACTGTCGAAAGAGCGGTCCATATAGGCTCAGTCGTTATTGCCCAAAGCTGTTCGCCCGTTTCTCGTTTATTTCATAAAAACTTGCAGTTGCACACTCTTTTTGCTTGTATGGGTGGCTCTGAAAAGAGTCGTTTTAAATCCAGAAAGCAATCCATTGCTTTTTTCCCAAAATCTTCTGCAGTTATGTCCGGAATCTAAACTGAATATTGATTAGCTTCCCTATATTTTTGATTTCACCATCATTTTTATTCGATCATCAAACTTTGTCTACATGTCTACCCTACAACAACTAGCTAGCATATACAAGAACGTGCAGCTGTTTTGCTTGCAAGAACTTGCTTTTTGTCATGTTTTTCATCATTTATTTCTTTAGCAAGGACATGAAGGCGTAACTTGACATATCGCTTGAGGATAGCAGGCACAACACTATGACAAATAGGGAATTCACTAGGATCATAGACAACTTTATTCAAAATAATTTCTTCAGGGCACGAACTGCGCAGCAACTGACTTTGGTATTCTTTTTAAAATACTTCGGCTTTTCTCAGCAAAGTGAACCTTGCACTGGAGGGATGGCATAAATAGTTGGTAGTTTTTGTCATACCAAACTCCGGCTGATGAGACTTCATGGAAGTCAGAACCGAAAACCCTTTAAGGTGCACTTCCGGTGTTCTAGACGAGAAGCAGTTTGAACAAGCACTGCAATTAATTTTCTGCAATTCTTTCTGAATTGCCCAACCCGCAGCATAATAAAAACCGTTGGATTCACAAATATCAGAAGAAAGAGCAGCAGCTACGCTCAATAAGCGTAAAGCAGCATGATCGTCATCATCCTGCATAGAAAATGATTCGTCATTTTCTGGATAATCATCTTTGCTGGATTTTAGAAAACTAATCAGATGAGAAGTGTCGTCTACATCATAACTACCTGAGGATGGTACTGCCATAAACTGAGCCAAGCAAATCAAACGCAACGAAAACCTAAATTGAACCGGTTTTGGATGAAGCACTCCTTTAGCCCTAACTTGCGAAAAAATATTTTCCAAAGCATCTTGCGTAAATCTAGCAGACAAAAAAAATTTTAATTCTCCATCAAGTACAAGCCGGCGATGGAGAGACAAGATACTCGAAGTTGCCAACTTGATTCCGGATTGAACTGGTTTCCATGCGGATCCAATTCGAATTTTTTGCATCAACAACAATACCTGCAAGATAATTTTATCTGTTTTTAAGTGCAATGTGGCATGCTACATAAAATAGAACGGTACACTATAATATGCTATTACGCACAATGGCAGCCTACAGGTTTACGCTGTTGGCACATTGCTGATTGTGGCCTGTAGTAAGCCTACGGCATGCAATTAAAACTATCAAATCGATATTAAAGAAGTTTTTCAAAACATTGGTTCAACCTGCAATTTTATTTTACTTTTGATGCAACGAAAAATATTGTTTAACATTGATGTTCTGCATATGAACTTTAGGCTGTCCCACAACGCAAAAATGTATTTGGGACTACGCATGTATAAATTGCATATATGGTATATTCAAGTCACTTAGGGTTGCACTTTCAATACCATCGGCGAGGATTTAACAAACTAAAACACTGACTAGTCACTAACCTCGTTCAAAAAGTCCATTTTTTCATTGCTTTGTTGATACAAAGCAATGGCAAGAAAACGGCAATTTAGAATGTCGAACCACCGATTCATAAACTCGCCAAAAAATGCCGTGGAAAGAGCTTCCTCATCAAATACCTTTTGAGCCACTAAAGTTTTTATAGCCGAAGCAGTGCTGTTACTGAACACCTATTACAAAAAATACGTGTCTAGATGAAATACATATTTGTCACTGAAGTTTGTTATGCTATCATACCTGCGCAGCTGATTTCACATTCATTTTTTGGTATTGCGAGGGCCACAGATGTGATGCGATTAGCCTGGGAGCGAGCTTCAACTGCATGTGACTTTGATATGCCACCAATCTCTCCAGCCAACGTTTGGTCACCTTCACATGAGCAAAAAGTTTATTTCAATACCATTGTAAGTCCAGAGTAGTTTCAAAATAAGTTTTGGTTTGCGCAACTCGACCAGGGGCGACATGACAGAACGTGCTAGCGAGCTCGTAAAGGCCATTCTCGCTCGCTAAAAAGTGCTAACGAGCAAAAAATCTTCGTAGACTAACTGCCATTTCTGAGCCGTCTCGCCCAACACACGTTAAAACGGCTCGCTCGAATTTCTTTGCGAGATGCTTGTAACTTGTGTTAGTACGTAATAAATATCTCATTGTGACGTCAGATGCATTTCTACTTCAAAATGATGCGTTCAAGCGTATTGTATGTACTGCATTGTTATGGAAAAAGATACTTTAAGTTATGCGTGATTATTCTACGCAAGCAAATTCTTCAACTGATAACAATTAGTAAATGAACGACAGAATTTAATCATATTTTTGGATCAATGTAAAATAAGAACAACTTTTTCCATACTATAATTTTTTTAATGAAGTGAAGCGCCCTTGAGGTTGTTGGTGGGTTAACTCATTTGTTAACAGTAACTATAGGTCTTAAGGTTTCAAAATTTTTCCAAAGTGAGCAAGTCGAAGTACACTTCCTTTTTAGAACCGGTAAATCTTGAGTTTAGACTGGCTGTTTTTAATTTTTTCCCAATATTCAGTCTCACTTGTTCTTGATTTTGTAAAAATTTTGAGAGCATCGATGTCAATTTCAGCGGGCATGTTTGAAGCACTGTTTAATTCCTATAGCTCTGTCTGCTTAAGACTTAAGTGAAGGCTTTTTTCTTGCTTTTGCAGCATCGTAAAATTGCAAAAGCAAAAAAGCAAGCTTTTTTCAAGTTTAACAACTGCCGAAAAAATTTCTCAATTGCTTGCGCAGAGCAACAGAGCTTTATAACCTTGAATAGTTGCAATTTTGCTTGCAAACACAAGAAAATCACTGAATTGAATCAGCACGAATTTTAGTTTCTTTGATTAGTTTGAATTTTTTTTGGTTTGTTTTGCTGCCGAGGCTGGCAGTGTTCTTGATTTGTTCTTAAATTTTGAGCAAAAATGAGCCTCATGTTTTAGAAAATCATTCTTATAAAAGGAGTGTGTTACTATTTTTGTCAACTTGCATTACTTAGCATTTCTTTATCAATCGAAACAGCAAGTGGTTCTCAATGCAATTCGCTTTTTTTTAGCAGTCTAATAGCAAACATGTCGACGATTTGAATTAATTTTCAGCAAAAATTCGCATGAGTTAGAAGTTTTCAACATTTCGCCATTAAATTTCTAAACCAAAAAGATTTCTCGCACGCTTAAAGAGCGCTTCAAAATCCTCTTTAAGTTGGCGAGGAAAATGTGACGTTTTTTTACTCGAACTGCTTTTTCGCAATAACTCGAAGAAATTTAGCGAGAAAGAATGACGTAACGGATTTCGCAAGGCTTTACATACACGTGCAAAAATGACCTCTTACGTTTAGCGAGTATTTCGTTCGTTAGCTCCTCTTAAAAAAAAACTCGTTATTAGAGCGAACGAGGAAATTTCTGTCATGTGCCCCCAGAGCTGTAGTTTCCACGAAGTTTAGTCACTTAGATTGAATAAAAATAGACTTTTACCGCCATTCAAACAATACTACCGCGAGAAGAGCTGTTTTAACAGAGATACGCAATGAGCTATTCGATCACGTTTTCATCTTGCCAAGTAGTCTATTAGTATAATATTATAAACAAAAGAAAAGGGTTGAAGGCATAATCATTACGTTAAAACCGTAGATAGTAGGCTACTGAAAACAAAAACAGCTACTAAGCAAAAATGTTAACTCATCATGTACCGTCTCTGAAGGGAGTCCATACTTTTCAACGATAAATTTGGCAGCACGAAGTCTTGTTTCAACAAAGCTGAACGTAAATTCTTAATTAAATGTGGAACATCAGCAACAAAATGAAGAGATTCACCTTCATGAAATGGATGAGGAATGGACTCTAAAAGTTCATTTCTGCAAAAAAGACATTTGAGATCGGCCTACAAACCAAAATGTAAATCGACTTAGCTCATCAACTGTACCTATTGCTGACTACTCCAGCACACTTCCACATTGCTTGATTACTTCCTCCCATGTCTGATACCACACACTGCACAAAAAATCCACGTACACCCAACTCCTGAATTACTCTTTTAGTACAGCTCCACAGTTGCTCTCCTTTTACGCTAGCTCCAGTATAATAATACGCTGCAAAATAATTGATTGGTTGCATTAACACTAATCCAATGCATTGTGCAAAATATAGTATAGGCTATTTCTCGCACACACTGTTCTCATTATCGCGGCAACAAAATCTAAATTGTTTTTCTTTAATGCAAAAATTTGGCAGAGCAAACGTATCACTTTGATCCACTGCTTTTTTGTCACGTCAAATGTAAGACTAACGCCATTCCAAACTACGATTTTTTTTGCAATCTTGTAAGCTAAAGTGAAAAACTAGACTTCGTGGCCCTTTTAAATTGACTAGGTTACCGTGTAAATCTAAACTTACTATCTCATTCTAAATCTGTACCCACGTCAGAAAACTTAATCTAATATTTAAGCAAGCATGCAGCAGGTTGATGTAAATCATGCATATCATGCAGCAGGTTGATGAAAATCATGCATATCATGCAGCAGGTTGATGTAAATCATGACTATTTCGATGTTGACAGGGAATCAGAAAATTATTTTTTAATAATGTATCGCGAAATCACGGACACGTTAACAAATTGACTTACCGTACTAAGAACACTGGAATTTTAAAATAAATAAAATTTTAACTACAGCGGGGATAACTTAAGCTTAGGAGGTCCATTGCAAAAACATAACTAACCTACGATTTGCTTCCAGTGGGACGTAATGCCCTTAGCTAAGTAACAACGCAGATTACAAGCTTCAGCTGAAGAATCTTTTCCATTGAATTCTTCAGATACAAAACCTACAAATTGTTTCAATCCAGAATCATACTGTACGCATTTCGAAATCTGGACTTTATCTAGAGCAAGGCAGCAAAGTTTTCGTGATACTCCATGTTTTGCAGTCCATCCAGTCCAAAGTCATTACTTGAAGATCAGGATACATGCGCAAATTAGAAATCCGACTGCAAATAGTTCTATAGGCAGGAAGAGGAAAGTTCTGTTGGCGAAGAAACTCGTATCTAAAATAATAAGCAAAATAGCTAATTAACCCTCAAGTGATTGCCATAAGGACAACTCAATAACGATTAGTCTTTCACCAGCATACAAGTGGAATATTTGGATGCTTCCTAATTGTATCAGAATGATCAGCATCACTCTTCTATTTGTCGGGACAAGCATTGCTAGATTAAACTGTAGTACAGAGTCATTATCAAACCCATATAACCTAATCAGTGATCATAGTTTCCGCAAAACGAACGTAAAAAAGGTGAAAAATTGATCCTGTAAACAGCACAGTCATTTTAAATATTACTGACAGCCACGCAACTTATAAGTTAAACTAAACAAAATGAACAAATTGTCGCAGCCTACCCTCTTATTCCACATGCACATCGAATTTGCAAAGCTGCTTTAATAGTATCATCACTCCATTTGTTTGACGATTTTGAACCATACTTCAAAGCTTGGAGTTGATCTTCACGCAGAAATCCAGACATTGCTTGCTTAGTATTTGCAAGGCTAGCTTCCAAGTTCTTTATCTATTGAAAATTCATGAAAGCTCAAAGCAAATCATACGCTATGAGGTATATTTGACTGCTGTTTGTTCGTGGTTCTGTGCATTCCGTGGTCATGATCTTCCTAGACAATAAACTTTTATTGTTTGGTGCCGGTTTGGTGTGGGAAAAGTTGTGGTTAGCTTACAATAATTCGTTAAATTTAATATCCTTGAAGACGGGCCAGTTAGTCGAGCCTTAACGCGTTCGTCTCTGGAGCAGGAGGTCCGAGGTTCAAATCTCGGGCCGGTCAAATTGGACACAGTGTTACCAACGGCTCGCCACCGCTGCGACATTTCTGCGAAAGGAGCTGTGTTGCCCGGGCGCAATGACGCGGAGATGTGCCCCGCCAACTCGTTACATGCTTCGGCGTAATCCAGCGATTATAATGAAAGATTTGATTGATTTGATTTGAAATAATTCGTTAAATTGACACATATAAACAAAAAGTGAACATGCTATACGGAACCTTCCTTTTCAACTGCCTGTTTTCCAACTCCAATTGATGGCATCTGGCATAAGAGTTATCCGGACTGGTCAACGAATCATCCGAATAAGTTTCTTGTTGGTCAGGAAAAGTTTCGACAATTTCTGGACGACGTTGTTTACAGTAGGTGTGATCATCGGTTGATGCTGTGCCACTATCCGTCGACTCTTAAAATCAATTCAATAAGCTACGGTCAGTAGCGTACGCAGGATTTAAAAAAGGGGGGGGGGGGCCAGAAACTTTAGAAAATTTTGAGAAGAACAAAGATCAGAATGTATTGTTTCACCCAAAATCAGCCCAATTTTCTGCCCAAAATCAGGTGAAGAGCAAAAAAAAAAAGTCTTCTATCAAATTTGGTCCGATTTTTTGCCCAAACTTGGCTGCAAAGCCTGAAACAAACGTTTAAAGCACACCTATTGTGTCATCAAAGCTTCTGCCCAACTTGCAAAGGGGGCCATGCCGCAATTTTGCATACTATTCTATGCTAATTATACTATCCTGGCGACCCTAAATACGCTCCTGAGCATAGGCTAGTCTAAAGAATGAATTGTTTAATGAAATTGCTGCATGAAGCATGACAGCCATGGGAAGTTGTCTTGGCTATTATAGACGGGATAGACACTAAACTTTCAAGGGGAAATACCGGTAAGCTTTTCATTTCTAACTGGCGTATGGTATACTTAAAACTTTTTATCATGATAATTCTAGCTGTGGCCTTACAGCAGAAAGTTTAGGTCATCTTTGCATTTGATTTACGCTAATAAACAAACTTGTTCCTAGTCTAGAACCAGTAGCGTACGCAGGATTTTCGAAAGGGGGGGCCAGAAATTTTGACAAGAATGAAGACCAAAAGAAAAATTGCTCCACTCAGAATCAGTCCGCTTTGCTGCCCAAAATTAGGTGAAGACCAAAAAAAAAAAAGGTCTTCACTCAAATTTAGTCCAGTTTTTGGCTAAAAAAGAAGTCTTCACTCAGATTCTGTCCATTTGTGTGCTCAAACTTTCTGCCTAAGTAACAAAGGGAGGGGCCGTGTTCCGAGATGTAAAGCATGTCTATTAACAGAGGAATTTCAATAATCCCTTTATAATCATGGCAATGTTTTTTCAGCATTAACTTAACTATTACCAAAGTGCAGCTACTCATTAAACATCAGGCCAACTAAATAGAGAGATGGTTGATCTATTGATGTCGTAAGATCTCTTTCAGCACCATACAGATTGGCAGATAACATTGGTCGTTGGAAAACATACATACCAAAACAAGAAAATATTAATCCTCTCTGACTTATTTTTACAATATTAACAATTTGCAATTAGTCTATCATTTTATATCAGGTATTATCAATTGCATAGTATACATTCAGTTGAAATTGAAGTTCATAAAATTAAGTTATTAAAGTCTAATATAACGCTTTAATTAATAAACACTAAATAATGATCTCAACTTGATGAGAAAACCTGTCGATCTTTTTAAAACTCTTCTTTTACTCTCCAACTTTTTTAGTGGATTTGGTACATGAAACCAGGGTGTCGAACCGAACCGTAAACCCGAATGAACGGTTTCATTTTGGTGAACCCGAACCGAACCTGAACCAGCAAAATTTTACTTCAGTGAACCTGAACCCTCAAAATTGTGCTCAAGTGAACCCAAACCGAACCTGAACCCCTAACAAAAGTAAGAATATAGTTTTCCATATCCGGATGCCGCTGGCGCTGCTACACGCACAATAAGAGCAGTGGTGATCATCAACAGGATCAGCAATTTCTCCTTTTTTTTTTCTGAACGAAACGAGTAACGACAGTTAAACTTTAAGTCAATGAACCCGAACCGAACCTGAACCAGTAATATTTTACTTGAGTGAACCTGAACCAAACCTGAACCTCAAAAATGGTGCTCAAGTGAACCCGAACCAAACCTGAACCGCTAAAATATTTTGAGCAGGAGCTAAACCCGAACCCGAACCGTTATTTGAAACGGTTCGACACCCTGCATGAAACTGAGTTGGGATAGCAGATGGTTTTAATTTTTTTACTCCATCCTTTCGATTTGACTCAAAATGATTCTAGATAAACAGGTTAATCTAAACTATTGTAATTAAGTTGATTACATGCAAACTAAATGTGAGGGTAATATTTCCTCTCTTTTTCCATCATGGCATTGCGCATTCCTTTCACTGACAAGTAGTCTCAGGCAACGGTCTCGGGTGGCTGCTAAACTAGAATTTTACTTAAAAGTACTGTAGTATATATCTGTAAAATCTCATGCCAACATGCTTCATCAGTAGTTAAGGCAAAAAATTCTCTGATTTCTGTTCAATTTGAAACAACAGCATGGCTGCTAATACACTTGACAATTGGCTGAATACTTAGCTTACTCTAGCCTAACATAAAAACAGGCGCGCCAAATCTGCAGTAAATAAAACTACTAGGCCTACCATATTTTACTATATTGGCTACCATTACCGGTACATAAAAACTTGACTAACCTCACAAAGCCTACTATGTTTTGATGGAGTCCATTTATCTCTACGACAATTGATCAACCATCGTTTGCGCCGTTGTGGGTCACTAGGAAAAAGAAACAAACGAAGACCTTTGCGACTGTGCGAAGTACAATTCGGGGCAGCACAACCAGGCATTCTAATACGTAAGCTGAAAAATCTATTTCAAAAATTCCTGACAAACTTTCAATGAATTGGTAAAAATGAATTATTGTAAGCTACCATTATAAGCTACCGGTACCGGTTGGCCTACTAGGCTATACCAGAAGCTAATGCTGCTAGTTACCGGTACTACGGTACATTTAATAGCCTAAACTAAGCTTACCTAAGCTCAGTAGCCTAACCTAGAATACCAAACTAACTATTCTCGTAGGTTTGAACACTAAATCAGGCTATAATTACATGGTTACCAGTAATGCAACACTGCTAAAGGCTTGACTTAGACTTAAAATTCTAACCTATATGTTCATCTCCATGCTCCAACTTAGCCTGTTAGCTGAGATATTTTTGAAAAATTCAAATTTTTCTTGATTTGGTTCAAACAAAATGAAATTTTGCTGTCAACCAGGCCCAAATACTTCTAGTTTAATCATTGAATAAGTCCTAACACTTTGTTCTGACCTGTTGGCTGTGCAGCATTAGCCTATATGATGCTAGCTACCAATTTGACCAATTTTATCCTTCACAAACCTAATTTTTGCATAGGTGGGCGGGCAGCGAAATTTTTTTTTCTACCATGGTTTTGCAGATTTATTACGTCACATCCTGTGTCCCAACCTTCAGTTTCGTACTCCGCTCTCAATTTTGACTTGATCCGCTCTATTCATAGGCAACTTGGTACGATGGTACTGGGCAAAGTTAGGCTACTCTTGAGTTGTGGTAAAATATCCTTGGTAGTGGTAGAACAGGCTTGGAAGAATATCACAAAGCGCAAGCAGTTAGTCAATAAGCTTAGGCTTACGTTTCATGATCAAGTCAAAATATTAAGACAAAATTTTTGATACTAACATTGTAACAAGTCAAAATAACCTAGTCTACAGTAATAATCTTTTTTAATTTTAGGGTTGAGCTGCTGAGTTTTTTGGAATTATTGCATTATAGATAGAATATCAGAGGGAAGCCTAAGGTCTTATATTTTATTAATTAATGCAGTTTCATTCAAGTTACTGTTGGCTATGTGTATAGGCCTATATTGCAAAAGCACCATCTGAGATCTGACCATGGTATTGGTAGGCCTACTACTGTACTACTAGCATATCTGAGATAGTGCAATTGGCTATAGGCACTGGTGAATGAGTAAAATCTAAAATGTAAACTGGTAAATTTGGAAAAGTAAAATGGCAAATCGAGAAAAGTGAAATGTCAAAGCGATTTTACTAATCTTAACCAAAGTTGTGAGTGGTTTCAATTTTAGTCTCAGAATAAACTAGACCTGTAGACAGATTCCATTAGACACTTACTGACTTTATCACTCATCTGCTCATACATATAGTGAATGAAATTAAAAAAAGTGTACTTGATATTAAACTGATAGATTGTTAAAACAGTTTAAATGAAAACTTGTGAAAATGTTTACTTAGGCTGCTAACCTTAGTACTTGGCAGCGATGCACAGTGGGCTACTGTACAGTAGCAGATACCATACAAGGTTTAAAGATCTGACACTGACAGATAAAAGTTAGAGACATAATGCAAGTTTTATACGATTATTTAACTGTTAGATTATACTCTGTTCTGGCAGTGTATTTGCTTAGGTCTATCTATAAAACATAAATAAGCATTATGAACTTTATTGATTTTATTTTCTATCCAATCTGTAGTTACAGTATTTTTTTTTTAGTATGCTTAGAGTTAGAACAATTCTAATGTTGCCTTGCATTTTCTTTACATGTTGACTGTGAGTTTTGTGTATGCACTGTATAAAGTGTACATATCTTTGCAACACTTTGTTTTAGTTTTGCATAAAATTTTTTATCATAGAAAGTAGCAGACTGAGAAAATCTAGAAGCTGCTTTTTTAACCTTAACTTGGTGAGGTGGCAGTAGACTTAGATGACCTTTCGGTTCTTTGCTGTCTCTTCACCAAGTGACTAAATATCGCTTTGACTCTGCAAGTTTGTGTGTTGGTTTTAAAGGAATTGTGTATTTCGATGCTTTGGTGATAGACCTAGAGGAAGTTGCAGTTTTTTCTTGTGATATGACGTCACTTGGTAAATAAATAAATATGATGATGATGATGATGATGATTATCTTATCAGTGATTGCAAATTGTTGATACATATTTTATATGCAGTGACTATTTCACAGAAATTTTTCAAGTCAATGAAAATAAGACAAAAATGAAAGATATTTATCCACGCTTCTTTCATTTGCTTTTCTATTTTTTAAGGGTTTAGATTAGGGTTTGAGTTAGGGTTTGGGTGAGGGTTAGATGTGGTGTTAGTTTTATTGTAAGGATTAGAATTTGGGTTAGAATTAGTAAAAAACTAGATACAAATTTTTGGTGAAATAGTCTCTATCGATTCTAAAATTGTTTAAAATACAAAATTGCATTTCAGGCATAAAAGATAGCTTACTAAAGCCAGCTTGAAATCTGGTTGCTAGATATGGTTGCTTAAACAAACAGTTTCTGCTGTAGTGAATAATTGTCCAGACTACCGGTATAAGGCATTGATTGGTTGATACCAACTTTTAAGCCATTGTGTTACCCAGGAAGACTGATTTGATGAATGAGGAATTACATTTTCAATGCACAGGGTAATGCATGCAAGGTAATCCACGATTTTCTGGCAATGCAACGAGAAGTTTTAAAAGATTTTTTGGATGAAAAAATGTAACAAGCATGACGTAGTGTCTGGGTACGTTATTCAAATAATCATTTGTAGGCAGTTTTGTGTGCAATGTTACAGTTAGTTGGTACATAAATCCAGGACTTAAGTTGTAAAATTTTACATGGGGGGACGCTTTTGCTAACTTGACTGAACCTTAGATTAGTGAAGATCAGGCGCATAGCCAGGATTTTGCAAGGGGGGGGGGGGGGTTGGTTGGAAGTTTGATCCAATCGTAAACCAACTTTACCCAAATTTTCTTTAGTTTTGAATTGGATTGAGGTGATTTTTCAGTGAAAATTAGGTGATATCCACAAAAAAAAAGGTCTTTGCCCAAATTCAAAGGCTTTTTCTGGCCGAAATCAAAAATTTAACAGCTTTTTCCTGCCAAAAACAGGTGATCTCCAAAAAAAAGGTCTCCGGTTGAAGTGCTTTTTTGTCTACATCACTGTTCCCGCGGAATTTGGTGCTATATTCGACTGGACTTTGTATGTCTTTTTCCTCTCATCAACCAGCGCTCAAATCTGGATGGGGGGACGCCCAAATCTCGATGGGGGACGCTCAATTTCGATGGGGGTTGCATCCCCCCATCTCCCTACAATTTAAGTACTGCATATATCTGATATGAGATACAATTTTTGGTGCTGACTGCAGCCTCACTTGCAGCGAGATTCAACCAAATTAACACTGGTCAGTTGTTGAGCAGTAACGCGTTTTTTCTTTAGTAATTGTAATTACATTTTATTCACCAAGTTGCCTTGGCCAGGAGACAGCGAAGGGACCTTTCGGTCTTCGAGTCAAGCTGCCACCTGCCCATCTGTCTACCATACACGATGGAGGCTTCACACTGTCCCTTTAATTGCTCAACGTCAAGCAGGGAAGCTGTGAATACCAATTTTTATGGTCTTTGGTTTGACCCGACCAGGAATCGAACCCGTGTCTACCGCTTCAGTAGCAGATGCTCTATCCACTCGACCACTGATCGGTAAATGACTACTGATCGTTTAGTGGGAGGTCTGAGGTTTAAATTTGGGACCTGTCAAATTGGACACATTGTTGCCAATAACTTGCCACTGCTGCAGCATTTTCTCAAAAGGTGCTGCGTTGCCTTGCCCTTCGCAATCGCGAGATTGCTGGTATGTTATATGCATTGGCTTAATACATTGAGTATAATGAAAAATTTGATTTGATGTACCGGTAGTCAAAAATTCACCAATGGAATACTATATAACATATAAATTGGCAAAAGAATTTCTTTGTTTCGCTGATTATTTTTTGCATTCCGCTAAACTTCTAATTTTGCTGAGTCGTGTTTTGAGTCTCATTATTGCAAGTGGGTCATTTCTACTTCTGTACTCAGTTGCTAGAGCAAGAAAATATTTTACATTAGGTATGTCTTTTTTTTTAGCGTTTGCTGCTTTTATTTTTGTGTCATTGTTTTTAGTATTTGCTGCTAATTTCTTTTAATCGTTTAGGAAAAATTTCTGGTTCTTCAAGGAGCATAATTCAATGCCTTAGAAAACCTGCACTGCTGCGACCACTCAGACTACTACCAGAATAATGCAAACTGTGAAAGTAGAATTTCCCTGATTGCTTTTTGAATGGAGGAATTTATTAACTACAAGACAACAGCATTCAAAAAGGTATAATTTAAAGTGTGCAAGGTTTTTTATACTGATAGTAAGCAACCACTTGCAGAGATGCTTCACATTGCTCTTTGTTTGATCTAAATGCACGTTTAAGTTCCAAGGCTTTTTAAATATTTTTTTTGTAATCTTTTAATTAACTATGGATCATGGGCTCAAGCTAGTTAATCTAATTTGTTTTTTCTTTTTTAAACGAGGTATTTTGAGGCAAAATTTGGTTTTAAGCAATGTTGTGGTTTATCTGGTGATAAATACTAGTCAATAGTTTTTCCAGTTAGAGTCATAGGCATAGCCAGGGAGGGTCTGGGTCCCCCCCATTTATAATGCCACCAATGATGAAAATGTGACAATAAAGCCTATTGTTTTTTCAGTTTCTTTAGTGTTTTTTGCATACAGTACGTGCTAGGGATACAACTTTTTGATTTTTTTTTAAAACACTTTTCCTGTAGCACCAATCGATGAACTTTTGCTTATTACTGCCCGGAATGATGTTTATTCTGTTAAGGTAACAAAAAGGGTCACGCACAAATCACTTCGAAAAATTGGCCAGGTTATTGCAAGTTTTCATTTAGCAAACGACAAGGCTATGTTGTCAGTTTTCCGGCTAATGCATTAAAACACAAGCCCTAGTCAGCAAAGAAAATCCATAAGTCTCTCTTCAAGAAAGCAGCTGAATTGAATCAGCATTTGATTAGCACATTTTAGCTCGAGAATCGGAGCTTTTATTTAGTTAATAAATGAATATAAGGCATTAAACATCAAGTTGTGGTTTTAAAACATTAAATGGAAACCAAGTTGACTGAGCTTCAAATGAAGCTTCAGTTGAAGCTGCGACCATTGCAAAAAAGAATTCAAGGTCTCGTGGACAACAAATATCTTCACTGGATAGAAAACAAAGGTCGTCATATTGAAAAGAATTTGAAACCCAGACCATGTATTTGATCGTATTTTTTACGTAGTTATGGACGATGAGCTGTGTGGCGCAACCAAATCTCCTAACATTAATTATTTCTTTATGAAGGAATTGGTAGGCAAAATTGATCAACTGAACAAAGCATTCAGCAGTGGAAAAGCTCAGATCTTTAAGAACACAAGCGGTTGGAGGGACGACATGAAATTTCTGTACCACCTTACACATTTCTTTTGTGACTTTATTGAGAAACAAAATAGGAAGTTGTCTTTGTGACCTTCAACAGATTTCTAACATTTGCAATGCACGCTAGATCTCGAGTGCCATCCTAGCCTTCCTTGCTCTTGCTAATGCCTAAAACTTAAATCAAGTTTCGTAAAGTCTGTTTATTTATTTTTTACCCTTGGGATGATTATTATTTTAGCTCCAATTTTTCTGCGATGATGATTTTAATAAACTCTGGTTGGATAACCAAAAGGTCTGAAATCAGTGGTGTAGATATGGTGGGGGGGGGGCGTGGCTTTTGGTATGTGCAAACCTTAAACATTTTGCTACAAAAAGTCAGCAATGCCCCTAATCCCTTTGGAAGTAGAAAGGCAAACAATTTATGAGGTGCCAAAGTATGGAATCTAGATACGGTGCAAACCCGATGAAAATTGCAGTTTCTTTGAAGTGAAGACCTTGTTATTGTTTTTTGGCTTTACTCTTCACCATAAATCTGGTAAAAATTGCGCTTTTTCTGAATTTATTATCTTTTTTGATTGGTCGTTACATCAATTTCAAAAGATTGCCTGCCCCCAACCACCACAGAATCTTGCTTATGCCACTGTTTCCAATGCTTAAAAAGCAATCACCCATCATCGTTGCCTGATGAAACCAATGCAGTGAGGATTTGATAAAGGTAACGCAAGAGTTGCAGGCGTTCCGCAGAAACAAGGACGATCCCTCTTCTCGCGTAGGTTTATCTTATCTTTGACCAAATTACTTTATTGTCTGTTTTCTGAACATCAATACTGCTGTATATGGGACTTGTGTAGTTTTTGTTCAAAACCGGAAAAGGTTTGGATGACCTCAAGAACTGTTCAAAAACTTAAAAATTAAATTACTTAAAATGATTTTGTGCGTGAGATTTTTACATCAAATCAACTTAAAAATTGGATTTTATTTGGTCTTTCATAATAGTTCATCAAATTATGATGCATGGATATAGTGTTCCAAAAAAGTTGTATCCTAGTACACGCTTACAACAGTAATTAACAATAATATTGACGACCAGGGGCTCGGGCCCCCTCAATTCAATTTTTGCTCACCAATTTAAATGCATAGCCTTATTTACGTGACTGTGTGTATTTGCATGAATCGAAAATAAAATCAAAGAGTATAGTTTTACAGTTTACTTGTTTTTAGAAGTCTTGGACCATGGATTTCAGCCACAGAATGCACCGGCTAATTTGGAACGTTGGATCAACTGCTTTCATGACTCTGTATTATTTATATCTTTGGCAGTGCATTTGTGCATGCAGCGTTGCACCGTCAAAGTCAAACAATATCTGTAACTAAAAATTGTGCTTTTGCGTTTTGTTTACACCTTCGATTTGCAGCGTTTATGCAACCATACTGTTTGAATAGTTGGTAGTTCAGCTTGATTAAAATGCAGTGTATCAATTTTGTAAAATTTAAACGTGAACTGAAGGCAGCATCAATTAGAGTATCAAAAGTTAGGCCAATCGAGTTAGATTCGATTGGCGTTGACTTCATTCTTTTTTACTCAGCCGTTTCAAGATATTCTACTTCAAACACGACGTAGGGGTCTCCAAATTACAGTTTTTATTGGCAACCTTGACGTTTTAATGCAGTATCGTAGCAAACTGAGGTCTATATTAACCTAGCTATATATAGGCTAAAAGGCTTCTGTTGCTTAGTCTAATTGTGGCGTTGCCTTAGAATAGTACTATGATGGCGTCGCGCATGTTATCAATCTCAGGGTTGCCAATAAAAATTATGATTAGAGAGGCCCTTATGTCGTCTTTGAAGTAGAATATCTCTGGAACGGCTGGGTCAAGAACGATGAAGTCAACGCCCATTTAATCTAATACTCTTGGCCTAACTCTAGATACCCCATTGAGTTTGCTTTCAATCTTCGTTTAAGTTGAGATTAAAATTCAAATTTGTGGTTTGCACTTATTGGAGCTGGATCAAAGTGCGTTATTATATATTATCAAAGGTGGCCAAAGCGCAGCTTTTGAGCCTTTATGATTCCATAAGTTGCGTTGCACTTTAATGTTTTTATTTTGAGATGTTGTGGAAGTTGCATTGCGGACTATATTTGGAAGCGTAGCGCGATTAATTTTAACAGTACATTAAATGTACTGTTAAAATTAATTGCGCTACGCTTTCAAATTTTTTTCGGTTTGTAGCGCAATTTTATTCGATAAACTTCATTTTGTTTCATTTTAATCGTATTGTTGTCAAATGTCGGCCTTTTTAAATCGTAATGTTGTCAAACTTGCATTGCCTCTCTGACAAGAGGTTGGTTGCTTGACTGTATGATCGTAAGGTCTTTCGCAACTTTTCTGTCGCTTTCTTAAACGAATGCTAATTATTAATTTCTACGTCGCGATGTTACTGAGCGATAAAATAAATTTGTCTTGACATTAGCAAATTGCTTACTCTTTTTCCGACTAAAATTGTAAAACATGCGGAATTTGCATCGTGTCGTGTAATTTTAATTGCGGAAGTTGAGTTGCGCTTTGACTTGGTACGAGAATTTCGTTCCGCAATTGCGGAATTTGCGCTACGCTTCAGAGACAAAAGCTTTCAATTGCGCAACTTGCGCTTTGCTTCAAGTGATTTAGATAATCATAGCGCTGTGCGTTTGGTAAAATGCTACTCGTGCCACCTCCGTTTATTGTTATAACATCATAATAATCAACCATAGGCGTAGCCAGGATTTTTGATTGGGGGGGGGCAAACCACATGCAATGACGTCATCAGAAATTTTCAAAAAAGAAAGTTTTTGTGGGACAAAGATATCATAAAATGGAAGGTCTGAAGCTGTAGTCTTGTTGGCACTTAACCAGGATTTTGATAAAGGGAGAGGGCGAAAACTAATCGTTAGAAATTATGCAAATGCCTAACTTAGAAAACGTGTTGAGTATGCTAGTGTACTCAAACGTACCACAGACGGGGATCTGGGGGCGGAGCCCCCAGCCACCGGTGGCTATGGGGGTCTGGGGGCAAAGCCCCCAGCCGCTGGGCGAATTTTGTAAGTTTTTGGGAAAAAAAGCTATTTTATTCCCATTGGATCACATTTCGCACGTGTTCACAGCCATTTGAAAGAACTAGATTTTTAACATTAAAACGCCAATCGAAAAATTTTGATTGTTCAATCCTCCTTTTACGTGCAATTAAATTCCAAAACACGTTTAAAATCATGCATTACAGTGTAAAATTTTAATTGTGGGTGATTTGGTCCATGTAGGGGCAAGTAAGGCACATTGCCTCCTGCAATATTTTAGCAGTATATAATAATCCACTCGAAGATTTTTGTTTTGTCATGAAGTTAACCAGTTACAGGATTACATGTACGGCCAGGGAGCCCAGGACCCCTTAAATTCAATTTCAATAATTTGTTCAATGAGCATTTTCCCTTGCTATTTTTTAAAAGTATTTCGTTCGTAAAAACTGGCGAGATGAATCGTCGATAAAACAGATAGTTATGCTTACTAAACATGTTATTCCCGGGCCGGATTTACGTTGCGCGGGGCCCCTGGCACTAAGAGGATTTTTGCAACATCTTCCTGGCAAATATAAGTGAAGAACAAAAAAAGTCTTACCATCTGAGGGTGGGGCCCTGCCACTTAGCCATATGGCAAATACGGCGCTGGTTAATGGTTATTGCATTACGTTCATAAAAAGTTAAGATGAGGGCCTGAGGTTGCAATTAGCTTTATTTTTTTCAGTAATCCACGTTTCTGCTTTTGCAAATGTGGCAGTAAGTTACTTCACTCGGTAATTAGTGCATACCTTTTTTGGTTGATATTTTGGATTAATTTTCAAAAAAATTTAGGTCAGAAAATATAATTTAAAATTTTGTGGGAGACCTGCGTTTGCGAGCAAAAACTGCTCGACGCACGCTCATTTTTTTATCATTATTATTAAGTCGATTGTTTGTTTGCTCTCTTGCATTGTTTTTGATGATTACTGCTTAATAAACTACGATTTCATTACACACTGGCGCAAAGTAAAGCAAAATTGTATAGTTTTATCAAGAATCGAACCCTTACGTTTCACTAAAACCCAAGCGGCCACAGATGAGGAAGCGCCAATCGTTTCCATTTCCACTCTGCATTTCAGCAACGTGATAACGAAGTTTTCAAGTAGAATTTTTCTCTGAAAATTATTTTGGCAAATATTTTTTTACGCAGTTTATGACGGAATAGTGGAAATGGTTTACGCTGTCATCATCTGACATAAAAGAATTAAATTGCGTTATTGGGTTTATCATTGCAGAGATCTACAGTTTTAGCTTAGACCAAACCAGGAATGTGGATTGGAAGGATTCAAACGTCTAATCGAATGATAACTTTTACCTTATAATTACAAAGAGAAATTACTTGGGGTCCTGGGGCAAGGGTAGAACACCCAGCACTCAGAGAGTTTTGAAGAGTTGCAACGCAATACAATTGCATGGCAGTCAATCAAGGTGAACTAAAAACGTTACAAATATTTTGCATATACTGATTTAACAAACAATGCACTGCAGTTGTTTTCAAAATTCGGTGTACACAGTTTAAGAGGAAGCGATTCATTTTAACCGCTTTCACACCCATGACTGTGATACTTAAAAAATAACACCATGGCAAAAACTAAAAAGGTTACCAACACCAAGTGCTTTGCCCTATTTGCAGTTCTACATGAGTGTATATTTTCAGTAAAGCTATCATAATTCACTCAGAGCGTAACATCTTGCAGTATCTATGCACAGAGCGAAGATACTATAGTAGAGCGTTTGTGTAGGTTTAGCTTTTATTTCGTTTAAAGATTTTTTGTAATCGCAACTTTCTAGCAACACACGACGGTTATTAAATAGATAAGATTCTTACTAAATAAAAGCATATCAACCAATCACATTTTATTATCATAAATTGAAGAGAACTACAAGAACTTGAAAAACATTTCATACATGCGCGAAAAAACAAAGCTACGGTAACTACCGTAGATCTTATTTTTAAATATTTGAATAAAATCTAGATGTATCGCTATTTTACAGGGGCCCAATCAAGTAAAAACCATTGCTGCTTGGTTGATCCTCAAATTCGGCAATCTTTTATCAACCTATGCAGTATGCACCATCACAAACATGTTGGAGACTTGCTGAACAAAACATTAAACACTATTACAGTTGCTATAAACCATAAATTGCACGATATAAATTAAGTTTTTACTCTCGTGCTTCATTGCTTCAATTATAGTTGTCAAATTTCAGATTTGTATAATGGGTTACCAAAAGCTCGAGCTGTAACTGTTTCGTATTTAGAAGAGTAAACTTTGTTTTTTCGACATAATATTCATTAACAAAATCAAAACCAGCTCACTCGCATTCTTTTTCAAACGTCTTAGTACTTAAACCTACTTTTGTTACTAGCAATTTTACACTAGCACTAAGCTAATGCATTTCGGGAATAATTGCGGAGCGAATTTTCGTACCTAAATACTTTTGCACCAGACTAAATGGCCGGACAAACAATTTTGTTGAAAGAGTTACTACTTGAAATCGGTTATATTGAACAAAGGAGAACTACTAGACGAAAAAAGAGGAGCCCCAAACCTTGTTCGACTATTCCTTTTGTCCACAAAAATGAATTTAACCTGTTCGACTCCGTACCATTGGCAACCCTGCGTTTCGAAATTTCATTACATCATAAACGGATGACTCACAAAAAAAATTATGGAATAATGAACACAATGTTTACAGGAATAATAATCCAACATCGCGTTGCCTATTGCGCAAAAATTTTTTTAAGTCATCCATTGTTAATGTTACGAAATTTCAGAACGAAGGATTGTCAATGGTACGTAGTTAAATGCATTAAATCTTTTTGCAGATAAAGGGAATAGTGGAAAAAGTTAGCAGCACCTCTTCATTACCTCAAGTAGTTTTCATTTCTTCAATAAAACCGATCTCGACCAGTATCTCTTTAAAAGAATTGCAGTAAAAGCTAATTAATTGTCAGAGACAAAAGCGTTAATTAAGCTCGAAAAGCACAAATTGGCGTTCAAATCATAGACTCTTTATTTAGTAGACTAGAAACAGACGCACGGAGAAAAAGAGAAGAGGATTCAAGGAAAAAAGGTTGCTCTTGTTGCGAAGGTTTTTTGTGGTCACGCGTATTCGACTGATTTGATTCGACATGTTCGACGAACAAGAGAAATGTGAAGAAAAAAAAACTAAATTGTCAGTTTTCAGTCTACTAATATAAAGTATATAGTCAGGACGTATCACAGACGAATTTGTTACCCGGAAAAGTACGCATTAAAATAACAAAATGCAGGCTGTCAAGCGGCCATTTAAAACACAAACAAAAAAAAGACGGCGTTTTCGAAAAAAAAAGAACGTTGTAACAAATAAGAATAAAACATGAGTTACAAGTTAAGATATTCTAATCAAAACAAGAATCAATTTGGAGTATTGTTGTCAAAAAACAACTGCATACACAAAAGTTGCTAACAATTTTGATAGCACAACTCAATCTAGATGATCTAAGAACAGCAAGACCTCGTACATACAGAAAATCTTCAAAACAAATAGATATCATAGCGGAAAATGTCAGTTCTTGGTGGCACAAAAATCAGTTTTCAAACACTGTTTTTAACACTCGAAACAGTTCATCCATCGACTAGTTTGTTTTTACGGCAATTTGTTTTCCAGCTTTCTGATGCTGCTGCATAGCTGAATTAGCTTTTTTTAAGGTAGCAGTTGCAGTAGATACCACTTTTTTTGCCACTTCAAAAGCCGCCATGTCTTAACTTGCGACAGCTTATTCATAAGTTTCCGCATGCCTGTTCAACATTTTTTGTGATACAAGCAGATTCTATTGAGGTTTCACTTGTTTTTGCTGTATGTGCTGTTCTTTTTTGTCCAGGAAACATATCCTGGAGAGAAATAAAGTACAAACCTTATCCATACATAACATGCACTAGAGTATAAAGAGCAAGTTGTACTTTTGAGAAAATCTACGTACTTTACTTCTGGTCTTTTGGTCCGAAAAATCGATAACTAGACTAAAAATTAGTTTATAACCAATCTAATTCCGTAAAAAATACAAACGAAACAAATGACTAAGAAAATAAACAGAAAAAAATAAACAAAAAAATGAGCGCAATGAAATGGGAAAGCCAAATCCGTAAAATGTGTTCCAAATTTGCCAGTGGGTGCTGGGCACTATATCATCTACAAAAATATGCTGATTGCAATACTTTACTAATGGTATAATATAGCATAATTCATTCTTATTTAAGCTACTGCATAAGCAGCTGAGAAAGTGCTTCCAAAACAACCTTAAATCCATTAGATATACCTCAAAAACTAGCAGTAAGAATCATAACACATAGCAAAGCTCACACCAAACCCTTATTTCATAAGTTACAGATACTAAAACTGCATGATTTGTATACACTTGAAATAGCTAAATTAATGTACAGACTTTACAACAATTCATTGAACATTTGCAATTTAAACAGAGATACAAACAAATTACTGGACGATACCCACTCATACCATACAAAAAGAAAACAAAGTAAAAATTATTTCATACCTCGGGTTAAAACAACACAATCACAAAATTCATTAACATATATAGGGCCCAAAGTATGGAACCAAATACCACTAAACGTCAAAAACATGAAACACTTTAAATTAAAAAATGAACAGGAAAGGATGATGATATCTGATTATACCATGTGATTCTTGGAATGATTAGATCGTTAAGATAAATCAGAGTAGAAAAAAAAGAGCTTTCAAATAATATCAAAACTTTGAACAAATTGGCACACGGGGGGTGCTTTTTTCCAATACACCATGACAAAAATTATTTGTAAAAGTGAAATTGAATGTCGTAAATTATAAGGTCAAAAAATTAAATTTTTGCTGTAAATACTTAAATTTGATTGTGATATGTTTGTGCTGTAAATAGACTTGCTTATTTCGTTTTGTTGTTGGGTTGCAAATGCTATCTTTACTGCATTATTGATTTTGTGACAGCTGACTTTGATGACTACAATAGTCTTTTTGCTGTTTAATAATAAATTGAATTGAATTGAAAAGCGCTTGACAGTCTGCAAAATGAAAAATATAATAAGAATGTTTCGAACAATAATACACAACTCATCGCAAATTTCAACAAAAAGTCTTAAAGATCGCATGCAAGTTCAGGAAAATTTGGTGCCATCTTAGTTTAGGGAGGAATATTTCTCGTAGAGTCTTCTTGTTCTTCTGATGACTGTTATCCACATAGGGTTATTTCTACTGTAGTTCTGCTGTTGCACATTTTTTAGAAATCCACAATTGATTCATTGTATGACATAAGTACATTTCAAGATTTTTTGTGAAGATAAAAACGCTGCATGTACACTTGCTAGTCTTTCACAAATGCACTGTCAACGATATAAATAAAGCAGAGTCACAAAAGCAGTTGATCCAATGTTGGGAATTAGTCGGTGCATTCTGTTGCTGAAATCCATGGTCCAAAACTTCTAAAAACAAGCAAACTGTGAAACTACGTATATACACTCTTTGATTTTGCATTTTCAATTAATGCAAATACATGCAGGGATTCAAATAGACTAATAAAGTATAAATGACTAAAAAACGAACAAATTCGTAGTCTAACTAAGATGATTATTGACTAAAATTTATCACCAGATAAACCACAACATTACTCAACAAATTTTGCAACAAAATACCTCTCTTTAAAAAAAGAAAAAAACAATTTAGATTAACTGGCTTAAGCGCATGACCGATAAGTAATCAAAAGATTACAAAAAATTATTACAGAAACCTTGAAACTCAAATGTGCATTTAGATTGGACACAGAGCAATGTGAAGCATCTTTGCAAGTAATTGTTTACAACACTTGCAAAGACTGGCATACCACTGCAATGCTTCTAGTCTCAACCATATTGGTACACCCTCTACATTCTAAATTATACCTTTCTGAATGCTGTTGTCTTGTAGCTAATGAAATTCCACCATTCAAAATCCAATCAGAGAAATTCCACTTTCATAGTTAGCAATATTCTGGTAGTAGTCTGAGTGGTCGCAGCAGCGTAGGTGATCTTTCTAAGGCATTGAATTATGCTCCTTGAAGAACCAGAAATTTTTCCTAAACGATTAAAAGAAATTAGCAGCAAATACTAAAAACAATGACACAAAAATAAAAGCAGCAAACGCTAAAAAAAAAGACATACCTAATGTAAAATATTTTCTTGCTCTAGCAACTGAGTACAGAAGTAGAAATGACCCACTTGCAATAATGAGACTCAAAACACGACTCAGCAAAATTAGAAGTTTAGCGGAATGCAAAAAATAATCAGCGAAACAAAGAAATTCTTTTGCCAATTTATATGTTATATAGTATTCCATTGGTGAATTTTTGACTACCGGTACATCAAATCAAATTTTTCATTATACTCAATGTATTAAGCCAATGCATATAACATACCAGCAATCTCGCGATTGCGAAGGGCAAGGCAACGCAGCACCTTTTGAGAAAATGCTGCAGCAGTGGCAAGTTATTGGCAACAATGTGTCCAATTTGACAGGTCCCAAATTTAAACCTCAGACCTCCCACTAAACGATCAGTAGTCATTTACCGATCAGTGGTCGAGTGGATAGAGCATCTGCTACTGAAGCGGTAGACACGGGTTCGATTCCTGGTCGGGTCAAACCAAAGACCATAAAAATTGGTATTCACAGCTTCCCTGCTTGACGTTGAGCAATTAAAGGGACAGTGTGAAGCCTCCATCGTGTATGGTAGACAGATGGGCAGGTGGCAGCTTGACTCGAAGACCGAAAGGTCCCTTCGCTGTCTCCTGGCCAAGGCAACTTGGTGAATAAAATGTAATTACAATTACTAAAGAAAAAACGCGTTACTGCTCAACAACTGACCAGTGTTAATTTGGTTGAATCTCGCTGCAAGTGAGGCTGCAGTCAGCACCAAAAATTGTATCTCATATCAGATATATGCAGTACTTAAATTGTAGGGAGATGGGGGGATGCAACCCCCATCGAAATTGAGCGTCCCCCATCGAGATTTGGGCGTCCCCCCATCCAGATTTGAGCGCTGGTTGATGAGAGGAAAAAGACATACAAAGTCCAGTCGAATATAGCACCAAATTCCGCGGGAACAGTGATGTAGACAAAAAAGCACTTCAACCGGAGACCTTTTTTTTGGAGATCACCTGTTTTTGGCAGGAAAAAGCTGTTAAATTTTTGATTTCGGCCAGAAAAAGCCTTTGAATTTGGGCAAAGACCTTTTTTTTTGTGGATATCACCTAATTTTCACTGAAAAATCACCTCAATCCAATTCAAAACTAAAGAAAATTTGGGTAAAGTTGGTTTACGATTGGATCAAACTTCCAACCAACCCCCCCCCCCCCCTTGCAAAATCCTGGCTATGCGCCTGATCTTCACTAATCTAAGGTTCAGTCAAGTTAGCAAAAGCGTCCCCCCATGTAAAATTTTACAACTTAAGTCCTGGATTTATGTACCAACTAACTGTAACATTGCACACAAAACTGCCTACAAATGATTATTTGAATAACGTACCCAGACACTACGTCATGCTTGTTACATTTTTTCATCCAAAAAATCTTTTAAAACTTCTCGTTGCATTGCCAGAAAATCGTGGATTACCTTGCATGCATTACCCTGTGCATTGAAAATGTAATTCCTCATTCATCAAATCAGTCTTCCTGGGTAACACAATGGCTTAAAAGTTGGTATCAACCAATCAATGCCTTATACCGGTAGTCTGGACAATTATTCACTACAGCAGAAACTGTTTGTTTAAGCAACCATATCTAGCAACCAGATTTCAAGCTGGCTTTAGTAAGCTATCTTTTATGCCTGAAATGCAATTTTGTATTTTAAACAATTTTAGAATCGATAGAGACTATTTCACCAAAAATTTGTATCTAGTTTTTTACTAATTCTAACCCAAATTCTAATCCTTA